>JAHXMU010000197.1:148001-189396 GCA_019455685.1 Philornis downsi
ACCTAGACCTAGACCTAGACCTAGACCTAGACCTAGACCTAGACCTACACCTAGACCTAGACCTAGACCTACACCTACACCTACACCTACACCTACACCTAGACCTAGACTTAGACTTAGATTTAGATTTAGACTTGGACTTAGACTTAGACTTCGACTTAGACTTACACTTAGACTTGGACTTAGACTTAGACTTGAACTTGGACTTAGACTTAGACTTAGATTTAGACCTAGACCTAGACCCTGACGTAGGCTATATAAAATAACAACGAATAACATCTAAAATCCTTATCCTACTCTCAACTCGTTTTCATTTCGCAGAGAAAAATACGGAGGCATCAAACCTCCCGTTTTACGTTCAGAAAAGGACTTCGATCCTGGTGCCAAATATCATGTTCCCGCCAATATTCCCTACATTAAGTAAGTACTCTGTATTTATTTTTTTCAATTTCTGTGGTTTCTTGAAGCTTTTATTTGATTTTACTTCCTTTCAATTGTTTTTTATTATGGTTAGGCGTAAATAAATTGTTTCAGTTCCGTAATTACTCATTCCAGATAATTGTTTATTGATTTATCGGGTAGACTAGTGCCTGCAGTTTAAAATTGTTTTATCGAAGTTTGGCGCTAAAAATGCTGCTCGCTTTGTGGCTTTCCGATAAGTATTGAGCTTTAGCGTAAAGTTACATACCAAAAAGTAGTTCATACGGTTTTAAACGATAATTTTCTATGTGATTTAACCATTTCGGGGACGTTGGGGGAAAGTGAAATAAGTTGTAAGGAAGACTAATAGAAGGATAAATTGAAGCATATACGTCTGCTTGTATTCACTATGCTCTCCTCTAAAAACACAAGAGGAAAAGAGGAATGAAATCATATACATTAATACTATCTCAGATGTATTCATTAGGTTCCTTAGTATACCATACTATTGTGTCTCGGAAAAAAAGTTTAAATATGTATCCATGACGCAAAGATTATATAATGATATATCGACAAAGTGACACTCTGAAATATTGTTAAAACTTAATATGACAAATTGGAAAAAGAGTTAGATGCGCTTATCTAATTAAGAAAGTAAATGTTGTCTTCTAAATCTTAAGCTATATTCCGATAGCAAAGTGGTCAAGCACGTCACAATAAAGCATTTGCGTTGGCTACGTCGTATTGTGAGGATGTCACCAACAATGAACCAGCTGGGCGATGTAGAAGAAAGTGACAAAAACACTGGTGGTACGACCAGAGACACTATTAAAACTTAGCGTGACGTATTAGAGAAACACCGCAGAATACCGAAGCGTTTGGAATTCTATTCCACGTGCTGTTTATAAGGACTTACATCTTTGTTGCCACATAGGAAGAATAAACTATTTGCTATTTTCGTGTTGCTGCATAATGCGGAATAGTATCAGCAATAAGGAATTTACTGGCACCAACTAAGATCGATTTTCAAGCAGAATGGTAAAGCTGTGATTAAAAGTGTTATATTGAACTGACGCCCTAATTGACTATTTCATCCACCTTATTTACATATCTACACACTCTTTAGTTTTTGTTGTTCTACCCTCTTGCGATGCGATGCCACCGAATGGGTTAATTGAATGTGTTTGTTTTTGCTGTTGGAATAAATTGGAAAAACTATTAGGCGAAAATTGCATAACCTATAATAAAGACTTGATATGGCAAAGTGTGTAGTATTTTTTTCATAGTGATATGAAATAAAAAAAACTAATACCATAAATAAACTCAAGTAAAGATATTTGAACATAGTACGTAAATCATTTCAGTGCAGGAAATTTCTAAGCGATTGCCAAACTGCGTTATGCGAGAAACGTTTAATGACTTAATTTTAACGCTAACAAATTCCTTGCGCAAAATTTATGACTATGATAAAAATCTTCTGGGTGATCGTTTTTCCTTCCAATTGTCATAAGAAATATCGCTAATTTTTCTTGGCATTTTGTGGCTTAAGACGACAATAATGCGAACAAGAAAATTTATCGGAATTTTATGCAAATCAGATTTTAGTAGCAATTTGGGGCTGGGGCTGGCTATGCTTCATTTCATACAAATGTGATTCAAATGTGTTTCTGTTATTTATTAGGCGCGTTGAAAAAAAGTTTACAGCTTTGCAAAATTGTGTGTCTGTCTGTCCGTATAGGCAATTTGGCAGTTGGATGGTCAAATAAGACATCAAGTCTCTGTGGTTAAGCGTTTGTTCATCCACCCATGTGGGAATTTGTCCGTCTATATGTGCAATTTGCCCATCTACTTGCAGGCAATGTTGTCTGCCCCTTTGGATCTTCCGTCTCTCGCGCAGGCATTATCATTAAGTCAGTCTTACAACCCATCTGTTTGTCTGTGGCCTAAAGTACCCATTCAACAGTGTTTTTTGTTTGCAGGCCCCCATGCTGTGGCTGTTGCAAATTTGGCATTTCAACTCATCATCGCCACCAAGGCGTTTGGGTCTACGACATTTGAGGCGTGTTTGTAGACGTTGGTTTTTTTTCGTTTTACTCTATTTTACATTACAATTTTGATTTGTAATAGTTTGTTTTGGTGTTGTCATTAGAGTATTCACAAGTCAAATGTGAAACTATAGAACCGGATTTTTTTAACTGAAACGGATTGTCATGTTTTCTACAACGACGCATTTTGGAGACAATGGCTTTGAAAATAACTTTGTGTTGAATAAATTACAATTTAACTCCCAAAAATAGTTAGAATTTGAATAACAAAATGCATTGATCTTGGACCATAACAATACTAATGTTAGGTTACACAGTGCCACAAAATATGAAAAAATCATAAAAGGGGCAATGACTGACACTCGTTCTATGGCAATCTAATGTTGAAATAAAGTTTGGGAGATTAAATAAAGTTTAGTTTAGGACCCAAAAAAATTTTAAGTTCAAATTTAGGAAATGAATAATAAATTCTTTAATGAAATTGTACAAAAATGAGTTTTTTAGAACTCAAGAATTTAAAATTTCGTAAAATGTTTGTAAAGATTTTCTGAGGTACCTCTAGATTAACACAGAAATAATACAAAAAAAAAATCTCAAAGCAATTACTAAATCTATAAATTTTTGCGTAGGAAAACGTAGTATATATAACCTACGATTTACTTCCAACATTATAGTGGCTCAATTTAAATCTTTACTATTGCCTCATAATCCAATTTTTCCAAATTTCATTGAAGCATATCTGGGAAACTGGAAAATATATAAAATGATTTTTAAAATCCCGACAGCCCCTATATCAGACCAAGTTATAATCCAGACATTTGTTTCTACTTCTAAAATATTACTAAAATACGAAGACAGTCCCAAAACTAGCAGACCTAACAAAGAAGACACAAAAAATTTGGGAAAAATGTTATTGTTGGCAGAAGTTTTACCATCGAGCCATTTTTTCAAGTTTAGAAATAAAAAATAGTTCGAGAGAGCTAAATCTGGCGAAAAAGGTGCGTGATGAAGCAATTCGAACTTTAGTTCATTGCGGTAATACCGCATTTTTCAAATGCGCTATTTTTCCCATAATTTCATCACCTAAATGCTATCATATATTAACATAATATTCGCCGTTGTTGATTTTTTCTTTCTGAAAATAATCAATAAAAGTAAACCTATGCATATCCCGCAAAATAGACTCCGTAACCTTGCCTACAGTTGGAACGGTCTTCGCCTTCTTTGAACACGATTCTCTCATTCCAGTGCACTGTTTTGACTGTTTCTTTGTTTCAGGCGTGAAATTGTGGACCCATGTATCATCCATGGTTATAAATCGACGTAAAAATGCGGCTTTATTTCAATGGAAACATTTTCAGGACGCAATTTTTGCTATATTGAAAGCAAGCGCGGCACTCATTTTGCGCACAGCTTTCCCATCTTCAAATCTCTGGTTAATATACGATGTGTAGCACTTTTTGAAATGTTTAAAATTTCAGCTAGCTCACCCAGCCTTAGTCGATGATCATCCAATATCGTTTTGTGGATTTTCTTACCTGTGTCTGGTGTGGACACCCCAATTGGTCGACCATTACGGTGTTCGCCTTGGCAGATCGTACGACCTTGTTTAAACTCTGCTACTCTATATTCTACAGTCGTAAACGAGGAAGCAGACTTCCCCAGAGTAGAGTCAAACTCCGCTTTAATATTGGTTGGACTGAGAACTTTCAAATGGAAATATTGAATTACATAACGGTGACCAATTTTTTCCATGTTTACAAATTCACTGAGATCGTTTACTTTTGATGGCTCAAATAAAAATACTATACAAAGTAGTGGCTTGAAACTCAAAACCTATGTTTTATAAGGTTGCCACTTTTCGCCTTTTTTTCAAAATACCGGCACCATCTATACATCAGGTCGGCTGGTTTTGGAACCGCCCTCATAAATATTACACATGGCACCAAAATTTCGCATCTGGACGATCTTTTTACAAATTACGGCACTAGATTTATGTAGTCGAATTTTCCAAAAATAATCCGCTGTTTTCTTTATGCAAAGTTTTGACGGTTTTACCCGATGAGAAATAAATGCTGCAAAGAGTCCGTCGGTGAAATTTAAAAAGGATTACTTTCACAGAGCATTGAAAGGATCTATTTCAAATGTTAAGCATCATTTCTGACCTTCTTTTGTTGGTTTGCAAAAAAATGCACTTAAAGGGATAGTTAGAGAGAGGTTTCTAATGTTTTACGAATTTATTGCGCAACGCATTTTACTGGGGGTTATCTGGAGACAAGGATCTGCTGCCATTAATTTCTATTCGCCCTTGTAGCTCTTTTCACAGAGAAATGTTCTAAAGATCCCTTCTAGTATGCAAACACGGCGTATGGAGATCTTCTGTCCAAATTTCATAATCGCATTATCAGACTTTTGGGTAGGGTAGTGATTAACGAGCCAATCAGTCAAACGGTCAATCATGTTGCAACAATTTTATATATTGTACGAGTATATAAATTGCTACATTTTCCAAACGTTCTACTTCCATGTGCCTCTATCCAAGAAGGCTTTGCACGTCTATTTAAGATTTACTAATAAATTTTTGAAATTTTTCAAAATTAACTTGATAAAAATTATTTTTTATTTAATTTATTGCAATTTGTTAACCAAAACGTGTATATTTTTGGAATACAGAAAAACGAAACAAATCCAGTTTATTGTTGGTTAAATAACCAAAAATTGAATTTTTGGAGAAAATCATTTCTCAAACCGGTTTTCCTGAAAAGTCGAATATTTCAAACTCTAATTGTCATCTTTTTATATTTTTATTGCAGCTGTTGTTACTGCTGCTATTAAAACTGTCATACTTTGCGCTTCTTTGATTTTATTCAAATGACACACTTACCATGTTGCGATTTCGAAATGATCATTATGTATACAAGTATGATAGTAGGTATGTATCATTAGTTGCTGGATGAGATTTACTGAGGTGCAATTTGTAATTTATGAACATTTTGAGGAATTTGTATTGAATATGCCTCAATTATTTGAATCAAAATATCATTGAAATCTTAGAGAATCCATTAGGTTAGAATGCCAAAGATCTACAATAAAAATTGTGGTTCAAAAGAGGTTAATGTATTCGTCCATCTGTGCTATTTATTATTTACAATATTACAGTCTAAAGAACGTACGTACCGGACTCCTGATCAAATTAAAAAAATGAATGCAACAAATAGTTTTCGTCCAGTGTTTGCCACTTCAACAACTGATATTTTTGCATGATTTTATAATATACATCGCTTACAATTATTAATCGATCTGTAGCAGACAAATATTTAGTGTTAATTTGACATATGTTCAGTATGTACCAAAAATTATTGAATTCGGATAATCTTTAGCCTAGCCCTTTGGTCTGATTATTTCTACCCAAATTCAATGAATTTCCATAAGCATATAACTGAACAATTTAAGTAAAAATCACATGTTTCCACAGATAAATTTAGTCCTTCTGTGGAAAAAAATTATCGCTTGATAAGTGGTTGAATGATTGAATACGGATAATTTTTAGCATAGCCCTGATACGAGTGGCAATACTTAGTCGGATTATTTCTACCGGAATTCAATGAAATTCTATAAGTATACAACTGAACAATTTAGGTAAAAATCACATTTACCCACAGATAAATTTAGTTCTTCTGTGAACAAATTCATCACTTGAAAGTTGTTACATTAAAAACGGCCTCTTCTCATACATAACATATGGACTTAACCCTTTTTTATACTGAATATACATATTTTTTTTTTAGTATTTTGCAACGACCACGCCGTTAATCGGGCCGCTCCTTTGGCAAAGCATTTGAGTTCGGATGTAGCTTTTCTTTATCTGTAATTTGAACTCAGTTCTCACCGCGAATTCTCGTTTATGTCTTCTATCGAGTGAAAATGGTGTGGCAAATTTAGATTTAAACGAAAAAAGTCACCCGGAGCCATATTAGGCGAATATGGTAATTTTTATATGATATTTGTTGAGTTTTTGGTGATAAATTGTTGAAAAATGATTGTCTTGTGCGATATCATTGTGCAAAATCCATCAATTTTCTTTTCACAAATCTACGCCTGTTCGAAGAATTTGCTCTCTCAATCGACTGATAACGTCCATATAACATTCTTTATTTGCCATCTGACTTTCTGGCTAAAATTGCGAGTGCACGAAATCGCGATAACAAAAAAAAAAGAAGAAAAAAAGTCGACATTACCATGACTTTTAATGGTCTTTGATGTGATTTATTTCGCTGTCGTTTTTGTTGAAATGCACCATTTCGAAGTTAGTTGACTAGTTTGCATATCAAACTCGCAAATCCATGTCTCATCACAAGATATAATGAATTATAAGCATATTCTCTGAAAACTGACTCATTCTGGCATGACTTCAGCGAGCTTTACGCAATTGAGTTTTTGTATAAAGTTCAGGTCTTTCGAAAGTAGAAGAGCGGAAATGCGTTGCCGACCTCAGCCATTGTGAATGTATGGTGTATAAATCACAATTTGGTAGTAGATTTTGTTTCTGCTTTTGCTGCGCAGCTGGAACCGGTGCTACAGACCTATAGAGTAGCAGAGGTGGTAAAATAGGCCTCACCTCTACTAAAGGGGATTATGTTCCATACTATCATTGTCAATTTGGTATCTCCTGGCTGGAAGAACAGTTGACAATTGCGGTTGCTACTCCCAAAATTGTCAGCCCCTCTTCCTAAATAGTCCAAGTTTAACTTGGCTATGCAAGGCTGGCGTTGGGAATCACATTGTAATATGCCCAGGGTGTCGCACAACGTGGGTAAGGCCTTTACGGCGAGGCACACGTTAAACCCCTTGGATTCAACCATTGGGCGCAGCCATCGTGACACAAATAGATTAGTTAGACGCAGAAAGTTCCGTGATTGTTCCTCTTAAGATTAATTGACGATTTTTTACTAATGGTAACTTCCTTCCTTTACTGATGTTAGCTTCAGTTGAAGACGTTGATAGTCCACCACATCTTGACAGCCTTTGATTGCACTACATTAGTAATATGCATGAATTTTTGATAAAGTTTATTCATCAAAAGGATTCTGCTACATTTTCAGCGATCCGGCATACGAAATTGTATATGCAATGCAAATTTTGAACCAACTGCAATGAACAATTTGAACCAACTGCTTTTTTCGACATTTTTATCCATTGTAAAAATCAGATAATAAAATTCAGATGAAGTGATAAAATTGAGTACTGTGAACGAACTAAAGGTTAGTTAGCTCTCAAATTTCGCATTAGTATAGAAAAGAGTTGAACCAACTTAGAGATAGAAAGAATTCTGGCAATCACTTTAATAGCGATTTTTAAGTGATTAATTCTCGGTAAGTTTTTGCAGGATGAGCGCAGGTGATTCTTGGTTTAACGAACTTACGATTTAATGAACATACTCGTATTTTAAGAAGGAAAAGCTAAATCTTGTTTTCCTCGATTTTAACCTTAATTAAACAAAAGTTAATATGTTCAGGCTAAACCAAAAATTCTGCTAAGCACATCTGTTAGCCTATTATCATATTTAAGGGACTACTCCGCTAGAAAATCAAATATTTCCTTATATAGGAATATATGATGAAATAATATGCAAGTGATTCTGCGACATGTGGTTCTTTCCTAAGTGAAAGTGAAGTATTTGTTTATATTTATATTCTGTTGCCTGATAATGACTGAAAAATGTCAATAGAACGACTTATTTTTAGAAAATAAAGCTTTCGGATGTACCAAATTTGTTAATCTCTTTCTGTATATAAAATGTGTCTCATATTTAGTTCGTCCGAATAATACCGATAATAATAAGAATAATGTCGATTTTTCAGAGAAATTTTCTTTAATTTTTGATCAAACATCTCTTGAGATATTATTTTATTTACACTTTTTAACTATATTCATCCTTTTTCGTCTCAAAATTCGTTTAGTTAAGATAAGTCTAAAATTATTGCCTTCGGTCATATAATATGGTTTATATACATATGTTTTAATAACTTTATTGCTCAGTTCAACGATTTGCTGCTAATTTCAATTTGTAAAGGGTGTCCCAACAAGAACGCAAGATTTAAATTTGGCGCCACTAGAAGTGTCATTGTTTGACATTTGAACAATTGTTATTGTTTGTTAGTAGAAGGCACGAGGTAAGTAAAAATGTGGCGCTACTCGAATGAACAACGCATTCTCATTGTGAAATTGTTTTACCAAAATGGTGAAAGGTTTGCGGCTACAATTCGAAAATTGCGATCAATTTGTGGTTACAATAATGCTCCAAAAGAGTCAACTGTAAAGAGATTAATGGATAAATTTGCCAAAACTGGGTCTGTTAGTGATGCAAAGACAACAACGCGCCTTCGACCAGGTCGATCGACAAAAAATGTCGCAACTTTACGTGATGATGTCGCTCAAACTCCATCCACCTCAATTCGACACCGAGCTCAGCAAATTGGTGTCTCCAAATCCATGCATGCGAAGTTCAATTGACTCAGGAATTGAAGCCAGCTGACCATGGACAGCAAAGGGAGTTCGTTAATTGGGTATTGGAGAGACAACATGAAAATGCTGATTTTGCCGATAAAATCGTCTTCAGTGGCGAGCCCTATTTCCATCTTGATGGCTTCGTCAATAGGCTGAATTGTTGTCGCATTTGGGGTGAGGAAAATCCTCGAGTGATTCACGAGTGGTGTGAATTTTGGGCTGGGGGAATCATTGGACTTTTGTTTTATGAAAATGAGGCATGTTAAGCGCAAACAATCAATGGTGTTCGGTATCGTGAAATGATAACCAGTTTTTTCGTGCCTAGAATTGAAGAAATGAATGTGGAGGACATGTGGTTTCAACAAGGCGGCGCCACATGTCATACAGCCGGAGAAACAATTCAATTGCTGCATCAGTCATTTAAATCTTGCGTTCTTGTTGGGACACCCTTTATATAACATCCTAGCAAAAAAATTGGCAGTATTCAAAAAGTACAAAATTTTCGTCACTTCCAAAGCTTATTTATAATTTCCAAAGGAATACTTGTATGCTGCTCTCAAAACCATGTTCTTGGTAAGCTTATTGGCATCGGAAAGCAGCGAAATTATTTAGTTTTAATTTGGACACTCTTATAACGCAATACAAGTATGATCTGTGCTAAAAAAACTTTTTTAATAAAAACACTTTTTTAATATATATATAGATTTGTTAGAAACAAGCTCAAGAGGAATTCATGTCTATTAACAAGAATTTAAATTATATATTTATATGGAGAATTTGCCAGTTCTTTTTATTTAGAGCCACGTACGAGATATTTACATGAAAGTTTTTTGGAAGAAACACTTGAATGAAAACGCTATTTATGGGTTAATGTTGATATTGAAAACCAGGTGCAAAATTAGGTTTCCTTTAGACTAAATACTTTCACTGAAATGAAATTAAAACTGAAATTAGTTTGGATTTGTTTTCATTTCTGGCATTCGTATAAAAGTATACACGATGTTGATTCTGATTCCAAAAACCGTATCAAAATTATATTCAATTTTGTCGCTATTTTATATACAGAATTACAAATAAATTTTATTTTTTTATTTATGTTTTGTTATCTTATTCATACACGCGAAAAAAAATTAGCAACAATTTGGATTCTGATTCAGTTTATGAAATGTTTTATCCGTATTTCGTTGAAAAATTCTGCAATGAAAAATTCTAATATCAGAAATAGACAGTTTTTAAACGACTATGAAAATTTCTGGGGTCTTGGTATAGTAAATTCAAAAAATAGACTATTTGAAGCAATTTTGCCTTTTCCCCTGCCAAGAAATAAAAGTACATTTGGTTGCAGTTCTGAATCGCTTCTGTTTTATTATAATTTGATATAGAAATTTAATTAAAGATGGTTTCTAATTTCTCTTCAGTTAAGTAACGATTCAATACAAAAAGTAAATGATTGTTTTAAATACGATTTAGAAACAAATTTCTGAATTAACGAATTCGAATCCTAAAAAAATCTGAAGCTTCATGAAGGCTTCTGCATTAGACAAATGAAAACTTGTAACAAAAGGAAGTGGTTATTTATTTATTTTATTTTTAAATGGCTATGAAAATTTCTCAGGGCCTGGTATAGTAAATTAAATAAAAAAACTATTTGAAGCAATTTTACCATTTGGAGCTAGGACTTTTCCTTTGCCAAAAAATAAAAATACATTTGGTTTCAGTTCTGAATCGCTTCTGTTTTATTATAATTTGATATAGAAATTTAATCAAAGATGGTTTCTAATTTCGCTTCAGTTAAGCAACGATTAAATACATGAAGTAAATGGCTGTTTCGAATATGATTCAGAAACTAGTTTCTAAATTTACGAATTTGAAACCTAAAAGAATCTGAAGCTTCATGAAGGCTTCTGCATTAGACTAATGAAAACGTATAACCAAAAGAAGTGGTTCTTCATTTAGTTTATTTTTAAATGGCTATGAAAATTCGTGAGGGCCTGGTATAGTAAATTAATAAAAAACTATTTGAAGGAATTTTGCTATTTGGCGGTAGGACTTTTCCTTTGTCAAAAAATAAAAGTACATTTGGTTCCAGTTCTGATTCGTTTCTGTTTTATTATAATTTGATATAGAAATTGAATCAAAGACGGTTTCTAATTTAGTTTGAGTTAAGAAACGATTCAATACATGAAGTGAATGGTTGTTTCGAGTACGATTCAGAAACAAATTCCTAATGCACTTTAAATAAATTTATAAATTCTAATCCGAAAAGAATTTAAATCTTCATGAAGTTTTCTGCTTTAGGTTAACGAAAAATTATGACCAAAGGGGGGGTGGTTTTTTATTGCAGCAATATCTTTCATGAAAATGTTAGGAAGAGACAAGAAATAAACGCATTTTCTCTGATAGCACTGTACTGATGATTATATAAATTTTCACCAAAAATTGCAGTTAATTCCTTTTTTGGACAGACTTTTCCCCAGTGATGAAGTTCTTTTCCTTTCTTGCTTGTTGCCTTAATTGTTGGTTGATTATATGTCGCTTATTTTCATCTCCCTGTAACCTCTGTAACTTAGAAGAGCCTTTTAGCCCACTATTTGCTTTCATATTTTTCAATTTGCTTCCCTTTGTGAATGAAAACTCAATTTCAATTTGATTTTTTGTTTCTAATCTCAATCACTTGGACTTCCTTTTTTACTTTCGTTTATTAGTTTTTTCAAACATTTTTCTTCGTTCCTCATTTTCTAACACGAAAAATAATGTTTTCGTTATATTTTTGGTAACATAAAAAGTTCTTTGTGTCATATGATTTGATATCTTTTGTATAGTTAAGTTGATAATGAAGCGATATTATTTTAACAATTTGTATAAACAACAAAACAATAACTACAAAAAGTGGTAAAAAAAAATACTTGAAATATACTCAGAATTTCACAAAAATATATAGAAAATATCGTTTACTTAAAATATTACACGATTCGTTGAGGGCCAACAAAACTGTACAAAATTAACACAATTGGTATTTCTTACTTCTTCGTACTTCGTTAAATAACATAAAACATTTAAACAAACAAAACAAAAAAAATTAGCTAAAAAGTAGCTAAACTAAGCTAAAGGTATAAAATGGGGTTTTGCGACGTCTCTTTTTTGGGGGAGGCGTCGTAATCTCAATTAAGAGAAATGAGTCTTAAATGGAACTGCTTAAATATCTACGCAAATATCACTGGACGGCACTGAAGAGAATATCATGATGAGGACAACTGTAAACGCAGGAATTTCTCCTCCTTTGGTAAATATGTGGAGGAGGTAAACATGACGATGATGTTTAGATGTTATATGGGAAGGGGGGAGATTCCTTTGTCCGATTCGCTTCATCTATAGCCTCTAGTAAAATGTGCCAAATGGTTATTTCCCTCTTAAAAAACTAAACATGTTGACATTGTGTTATAAAGTAATTATAAACATATACAATTCTATACAAAAAAGTTATGGCTTAAAATCTAAATAAAAAAGATTGTATGTATAAAAGGTTTATATAAAAAAATCTCTGTGTGTTACTCTTAAATTAGTAATTAGACGCTTAGATATTAAGAGAATTTTGAAAAAGGCTCATTTGGCTTTTCACTTCCAAACAGAGGAAAGCGAGAAGCTTCCATGATGCCTTAAAGAGTAATGCCAATAGACCATATGCTCTCTGTCTCTCTCTCACTATCTGTTTCCTTAGCTGTAGCAATATCGGGGTTTATAAAATCTAAGTCCGTTATTTGAGGCCATTATCACGTTAAGTTGGGGGCTCATAAAAATGAAATCCCTTTTGTTTGTTTTTTGTTTTCTTTGTTTCTTATGTAGTCGAATCCGTTATACAAATCAAATCGTTATCAGTTCGAGCCGTTAAATCAGTAAGCCGTGTCTTGTTCTCTCTTCTGTCTCTATCTCTCTTCTTTAACTGTCTTTACCCATCACATAACGAATCATTCTGAAGTTTTCTCTCTCTCTCTCACTCACAGACACCATCTTTTTCGATTATATCGTATTTACAATTGTGGGGTTGCGGGGGGAGATCAGATCAGATCAGATTGCTTTTTTTAGTGATGATGCTATGGGGAAAAGAAAAGAGAAAAAGAAATTCGAATTAGAATCATCTTCAAATCTAATAATGTCCATGGCTACTAAAGTCATAGTGACCATGATCCACCTCATGTAATTCCTCATGGATAGCAATTTCATGATGCGATTCTTCATGGCCACCACCGCCGTGTCCGTGATATTCGATGGGTTCATGATGATGCTCTTCGATCTTCTTGTGGATGAACTCGGGCTCCTTGTAACTGATGTGTTTCTCGTGGTACTCGGGAACATGTTTCTCAATGTGAACGGCCACTGGTTTCTCGACGGGCACTTTGACGGGATAGGGTACATGTTTCTCGACCTTAACTGGGATTTCCTTGACAACGGGATAAGGAGCGGGCACATGTACTTTCACTTCATAGGGCACTGGCTTCTCAACATGCACAGGCACAGGTCTGTCATAGGGCACATGTACGGGCACGGGCACTTTCTTGATGACGGGCACTGGCACTGGTTTTTCGACATGATAAGGCACTGGCTTGTCGACATGATAGGGTACTGGTTTCTCGACGGGCACTTTCACGGGGTAATGGACAACCTTTTCAACGGGATAAGGCTTGTCGACATGCACATGGACTTTAACGGGAACATGGACTTTCTTTTCTACGGGATATGGTGCTGGAACATGTACTTTCACGGGCACATGAACCTTCTTCTCTACTGGGTATGGTGCTGGTACGTATACCTTAACGGGCACTGGACGATCATATGGTACATGTACTGGTACAGGAATTTTCTTCTCTACTGGATATGGAGCTGGCACCTCATGGGGGACCTTAACAATTTCCTTGACCTCATAAGGTACATGCTTGACCACTGGGTATGGTTTGGGCACTTTCACCTTAACGGGCACAGGTATATGTTTCTCCACTGGTACGTGGACATGCTTTTCAACGGGTACGGGATATGGTACCTTCTTAATGATTGTTAAGGTTTTCTCCTCATGAATGGGATAGTGATGATGATGATGGTAATCTTCGAAATGATGCAGACCACGCTTTGTTTTCGCTGTATCTTGGCTGTCATCGGCAGATTTATCATCAGACTTTGCTTCGACTTGTTTCTCTTCAGCTCCGGCTGCTTGCTTTTCTTCTTCGGCGCTGGCATAAGTGGTAGCGACCACTAAGAGCGCAGCGAGCAGGAATGCTGTTCGCTGTTGTGTGGAAAGGATGATATGAAACAAAAGGCAGATATGTACTTGTTGAGAGAATTTGATATGAGTGGAAAATACTGAAAAGAAAAGCTATTTTGTCGAGGTGTTTGCCAGGTTATGAATACAAATTTGGTAAAAAAATGTATTGGAAAGAAATTGATAACTTGACTGTCTTGTTAACTAAGAGATTTTAGTGCGAAAGGGGAATGATTCATATTGATCCCTGGTGGCGTATAAATGACATTTATCTCAAGGAAGTTTCTGATATGATGACATATGACTGTGATAATAAAAAATTTGACTGGTTTGTGTTAAATTATGTGCATAAAATAACTCTTGAGTACGAGTAATGCCACTCAGAGAAGTATTTTAGATACCGACATTTAATTGATTTTTAATCTGTAAGGAATAGTCATGAATTAGTAATGAAAGTCTGATATTTATGTGGGAGAAGTACCACCACATATCCTTTGGTTAGGTTATAGTTTGCTTTCCTGCTATTAGCGAATGAGCATTATTAATTGTAGCTAATATAGTCAGACGGCTAATAATTTATTGCTACGTTTTGCTGCGTATAATTGATATTGAATTGAAGTTGTTTCTTTGGATATTTTATACTATTTATGGAACTTTTTCTGGATTCTATATTTGTCCATTAAGCTTATGAACACATAATTTCGAAGTATTTATACAGCTTCTTGTGTTCATATTTGTTCATCAAGTTTATGAACACATCATCTTCAGGCAGCTACTAACATAGTACCAAAATTTGAAACGTATGAATAATATTGATTCATGAGATGCAATTAATATGACAAATTTTAATGAATTTTATAAGAAATGTCATTACTCATACCGTTTGAAAGAGTTAGGTTGTTTTGAAATATTTTTAAAACTTTCCATTATTACTGCATTCTTACAATTAGTGAATACGCCGTCTATGTACAGCTACAGATTACTAAGTAAGTTTGTTACCGAACTTGTCTTTGTGTGAATGATATTGAATTTGCCTTGTCTAAGGCGTATGAAATATTGTAAGGCATTTACCCTTACAAATTTCCTTTGATATTATTAATACAATCTGAAATCCTCTGGTGTATCTTTTATAGGTTGTATGCAATCCTTCATAGGGAAAGACTCAATATTCCAGTTTTCCTTAGAATTTTTTGCGATCGAATTGTACTTTAATGTACAAGCATAAGTTTATTTTACTATTTTTTAATAGGATTGTGGAAAACTGCCGATAGTAAAATAATACCGATTATTATTTGCTGAAGAATTTAAAGCACTACAACTTGCTTAAGAGTGGTTCTTCGAGCCGAAATTGAAATTAGCAATTCTAGCTGTTTCCAAAGGATTCAAGATAAAAAAATCCATTAAGAATCTACAGGAATTCAAAAATATTTGAAATCTCAAATCCGTATGGCTTTCAGAGGAAATCCAATGTAGCTGATATTAGTTGCATGTTTAAGGAACCAACAATCAGGGAAAGTGCTGAAATTCATTTTTCGTCACAACCATGCAAACTTTCTTTGTTTTGTAACATATGATGAGCCAATTGTTTAAAATTATTGGACTATATTCATCCATAGTTCAATGCAATGAATTTAAATTATACTTGTAACATTTTGGTTAGTTTTTGTAAGGCTTTTCCACGTATTTTATCATTTTATAGTCCTTTAACACCTTTACACTTTTCAGCTTTTCTATAGAGTTTTTTTTTTACAAATCTTTGCTGTCTTTCTTTTTGTCTCTTACTCACCATTAATTTCATGGTGTTTTTTTGACGCAAAAAACCTTTATATCCTTTACAAAGTAAAGCAATTAGCAACAATATCCACTGTATATCCTTTTTACTTGACGCAGTAATGCTGAACGCACGCACGCACACAATTCACCACACATGAAACAAGAAGAGAGGAGGAAATAAATAAAAGATTTAGGAAACAAACTTGCTACAGTTGAGTTAATTTCGTTGTTTGAATTTAATTTTTTTTGTTTTGTTTTGTTGATTAAAAATTACAACACTTATTTTGAATTTATTATTTGGGAAATAAGCTATGATATCAAATTCAAAAATCTTTACTTTATGTATCCGAGCCGCACGCAAACGAAGGAAACGCACACGTATCTTACACTTAAGGAAAAACTGTGCTAGTTTGCTATGTAGTGTATAGCTGCACAGTTAACAAATTAATGATACCAACTTAAGCTGCGCCACTAACTTTTATACCAACTTCATGAAATTTGTGTAAAGCCAAAAACTAAACCCGATCCATAATACTCGTAATACAGACGTCGGCGCCTTGGGGGATTGAATTGGACGGGGCGGGCGGACGAATGGACAGCGCGAGACGACTGCAAGAAACAAAACAACAAAACCAACGCTTACGAGCAACGCAACTTACAAAGCCACAAGACACTGCTACCAGCAAATGGAATGGTAAGAAAACAAAAGAGAATGCCTCCCCTCCCCAATCACAAAACAGCAATTACAATGGCTGCTGGGGCTGAGGGAGCGAAGGGGGCAATGTAAGTTACTCAGATTCAATGAACAAAAATATTGGGCAAAGAAGCTTATGCCGTATGGCAATCAAGTTACAACTTTAGTCTGGTCTTAGGCGAAAAGTCGTAGCAGTTTTGCTTAGCTAGCAGTATTAGATTCCAAAACCTCTATAGTATGTTAGTGGCTCAGAAATAAAAATGCAAGTTAGCGCTAGCGGGAAGTGGAAAGGTGATAGAGGGAGGCACATACGCCAAAATGTAGTAACGCTTCTAACAGCACAAAAACCATCATCATCATCGTCATCATCAACAGCAACAAACAACACGTTACTGTTGCAATGTTTCGGCACCAGGCCGTAAACAATAATAATAACAATAATAACAACAATAATAATAGCAACAGCAATAGTGGCACAGTGGTTTAAACAAAATTGTTTAAAACATCTTTGAAAAATTGATAATCACAAATATTAAGTCATCTTTAACTTACAGTAAACGTTTAATAACTGACGTCTAAATCGCTGGTTTTCTTAACATTTGCTATCAATGAGGAAAGGGTTAAGGTAAAACTTTGCTGATGAATTTGTTCAAGCTTTTGGCAGGTTTTAGATGGATCTCTCGTTACAAAATCAAAAATAGAAGTTTTGTGATCAACCTATTACAGCATAGACCATTAATAAAAGGGTCAAGTGTGATTCCCTTCCATGGCAGTTAGAACGTCTACATCATTCCTGTTAAATTATAGGTAATCTGATACTTTAACATGCTAAGGAAAACAAATAAATATGTACTTGTCGGTATCCCAATAACCTGTAAAAAAATTAATTAAAACGTGGACTAGACTACTGCAAGGAAACTGCTACTTACTTAATTACATGAATAGATAGAAATACATATCTAGAAAACAATCCTAAGCGCTTGTGAAATTGGTGCTCTCTTTCCTATTCGTTATATTAAATTTTGACAGCATTTCAAAAGCCTGATCCTTACAGAGGAGCTTTGGTTGTCTTCTTCGACTTAAAGGCTATTGTCGAAAAGTGTTCATGTTGGAGCATTCGAGTTCATCTGCAAAATATGATCCAGCAAACGCAATCGCTACGAATATATTTTGGCTTCACGCAATTCTCGCCATGCTGGATTGTCCAAGTAGTAGTCGACGACCGATCCGTTTTCTTTCCGTTTTTCTTCTCCAGGATATGGCGTAGTGTGAATACTAAATCAGTTGTGAATTTATCTGGTCTAACGCCGCAGTGATAAGGGTCAATTCAGGTCAGTTAGAATCCGCTTTAGTCTTTCACATATCATACTCCACAACTGATGTGAAGGTTTTACATGAGTTTCGCTGTGAAAGCCTTACCCATGGTGTGCCACCACACAGGTGCTGTTTTCTAATCATATGCTTTTCTTTCTTGGTTATGTGTTCTTTCTTTCTTCTAGCGACAGCAAGCGCCCCTTTGGGGTACTCACTCTAATCCCAAGAATTAGTTAGACTACCAGAGATTGGAAGTAGGTCCCTTGGAAAGGCTTCCTCAGGTCCCACTCCCTCACTCGGCCAAAGTACCTTTGTAGCCACTTGGTATGAAGTAAGCTACCTCCTGGGTAGGAGTTGAGGTATCTAGGAAAACCTCGGATAAATATGAACAGTGTTTTCCAAGCTAATGCCTTCCTTCACCAACGCTTGAGAAACGCAAAAGCACTGAAAACACTTATTCGGGCAACCGCAGCCAGCACGATGCTCCCACTAGGGGTCCAACACCATTGACCAGGAAGGAACAATGTTCCTTGGGCCCCTGGTCACCCGTGCTACCAGAAGAGAAGAACCCTCTGGTCTGGGTTTCACAGACAAGCTACTCCAGTTTTGCTTTATCATACCTCGCATGGAACTGGTAATCCATTATCTACGGCATAGATTTTCAATATCCGAGGAGAGAATATCAACACAGCAAAGCACGCCATGCTATCCTATCATATCATATCCTATCATAGTTCATTAACCAGATCTCTCTGGTCATACATCTATATTTACGGAAAAGATAAATCTTCTGATACCTCCCGACGGCTTTTCTATGTCCGCACCTGTTGCCAGGAAGTGTCTTGTTTAACTATGACTCTCCCCTTTACATGGTTTTCGAAAAACGAGTTCCAAGATCAGTTTGATATCATATTATACGTGAATCCCAAGATATAATCCACCTTTTCCTAGGGCGCCTGGCACAAGGCCACTCTACTTTGTTTTTGTATGCAAGCATCATACCCTTTGCCTGCTTAATTACAGGATCAGGTAGGGAGGCCTGCGTTGTAGGGGTAAGCGGTACAAAGCATCCTAGGAAACACCCGCCTACCCACATATCATACTCTACAGATTGTTAGCGTTAGCGTTAGTTAGTTGGTATATTTTTTTTTCACGCAACATATAAAAACTTAAATTCCACACATATTTTCCTTCAGCCGAATCTTAGTTAAGGAGCTGATGCATGCTGTTTATAAGCACATCGTCACCGGTCTTAAACGGCTCTACTGGCAGGTAATCAGCATTAACAGCTTTGTTGTTTTTAAGTCATGATGCTACTATCTGCTGATCTTGGTTTGGCATTCTATGCCATCGCCGGTAATTGAAGTGAGTTTTTCTTTCACTTGAGCTATCATCTAGAACTGGTAGTTTATATAAATGATCTCTCCATAACTTGAGCACATTTCGCTATCTCCAACCAGATTTCAACCGCTGTCCGATTTTATAACATTTACTTTTTAACTTTTGGTAAAATTTTCGGGCTTTACGTCTATTCCTGTAACTTCAAATATTCTCATTCTACTGCTTTTTTCACATTCATTGTTTCAGCTTAAAAAGACGATCTGTTTCTCTTCTCTTATTTTAGTAGTGTTCTCCCTATGTAAGCGTTTCAATTGGCTCCAGCTTTGCAATGTATGCACCATCCTTTTTCTCACACACTGCGAAACATTAATCATGGTACCAGGTGTTGTCTGATCGTGGTCTTCATAATCAAGTATGGGTTCTGCCGCTGTGTAAGAAGGGTATTGGGACTGTGGATGTTTTGTAGTTTTTATAGTTGAGAGAGTTGGTTAGAGTAGGCTATCACTATTTCTAGGTTATGTAGCTTAGAAATGTCTAGTATTCTTTAAGTTTAGTTACATTAATTTTTTTGCTTTGCTTAATTTCAAGCGTAACTTAGCTTACATGAGATGATGACTCATGTTTATGTAAGTACCGTGGGTAATTCGCAGCTCCGTGACACTAGTAGTATGCTTTCTATTTAATGCCACATGATCTCTCTGCTTTCTCGTGTTATGATCAAAAGAGAGACATGCTGTCTCGTTGATATCTGCGTGCGCGAATTTGTCCTTATAGCATCCTCATGATGTTTGCTGTGACCGCCAACATTTGGGCGTTCTATTCTTTTATTCCAAGACTTGTTTTCATAATCATTTTATTTAAGATGGGCGGAAATGCCAACGACGACTGATGTTGCGTACTTATTTAAAGGCCCATTGGTGTCAACACACCATCTAGGTTACTCAAACTATACACCTTCTCACTTCAGAGGGATTTCTAATGACATAACCAGGGAAGATCGAAAGACATAAATCGGGCATACAAATGCTAAATTGTGGGCGAAAATGTCTTCTTTTGTATCAGTGGTAACAGAATAGATTTCGTGTTGTCCGGTTGTAGTCCTAAGTTTGAATGTAGGCGAAAATTGCAAAATTTAAGCTTACGTAGCCGACACTTCACATTATAAGAAAAAACAACATTTTAGAGTTTTAGGTGTCATTTAAAATTTGGTTCATAATACTAACCAATAGACTATCTTAATTTTAGAGATCTATGACTACTCCAAATTGGAATAATAAGCGAAAATGCAAATCTTGTTAGTCCGCGCCTTAAGCTTGAGTATAGTAAAAATTCTGATACCTTGCACAACAGAATTTTTTACTATGCTCAAGCTTAAGGCGCGGACTAACAAGACTAATGGACTAACGACATTTCAAATGTAATGGCAAAAATTATATATATCTTCATTCCTCCGGGAATTTCTTTTTCTTTTTATTCATTTTCCTTTATTGAATCTTTCTTTTGAAATTCACAATAAGCATTCAAATCTTAACCATTTCTTAACCTTTCTTTAACTAAAGTATCCTGCCATTGCCGGATCTTATTTTTTGGTGTGCCGAATTTTGTATCACCAGACCAAGTCTTGCATATCCTTCCTTCTTAGCCGGATATGATTGGGAAAATGTTGATGGTTTTGAGCAAGGTTTTGACCGGGAAAATGATGAAGGTTTTGTGCGAGTGGGTTTGAGTGGGAGGACAACTTCGATATATATGAGATGATCAATTTTGTTGTTTCCTCGGAAATATAAGGAATGTTTAAATCGTATCTAATATATTATGCGACAGCACAAATTTGTCGCAGTATTCTTGATTGTCTTCTCTGTAGCTTATTTATTTAGAAGCCGATGCCGAGCCATTTTTAAATTCAATTGAGTGATTTTTGAGCAATTTGATTTTTCCAGGTGGAATGTCGATCAAGGTGAATACTTAAATACTAAACATGGTTATGAACGAGTATAATACTACCGTGAATAGTGGGGGCTGGGTAATTGTTCTGTCTGAGAGAGAATGTAACCTGTACACTCTTAGAGGCATTTACTTTTATCTTTCACTTTTCGACCCAAGATTCTAGTACATGTATATGAGACTGCAGTTGTCTAGAAGTCATTAATGGGCAAGAGCTAGTGCTGCTTAATATTGGGTCATCAGCAAAAGTTGAAGTTAGAATTAGGGAATGAACAGCCATGTCAGAGGTGTAGGTGGTATATAGTACAGGGCCTAGTATGCTAACCTGGGGAACTCCTGCTGTAATATTTCTTTGAGTTGAAACGGAGGTCTTAGATTTTTCTACAAAAGATGGATCCTTAAGATATCTCCCCAGCAGATTGTGGGTGTTTGTCGGTAGAAAAGAAACTATTTTGTGAATGAGGCCTTCACGTCATACTTTATTCAAAGTTTGGGGAATTGTTTTTCGATTGTTTTTCTGATCTGGGTTGCTATACGGTGTACTTATTCTATCGTGCCATGACCCTTCCGAAACCCATACTGGTGCATGGATATTACATGTTTTGCTTCAATATGGGGATACAAAGTTTGGAGAAAGACCTTTTCATACAGTTTAGATAAAATAGAGAGTAAGCTTGTGGGTCGATAGGAAGTAAATTGAGACAGTTCCTTTCCAGATTTTGAGATCATTATTATTTCAGAGGGTTTCCATACTCGAGGAAAGTATCCAATGCGGAGTATAGCATTAAATATAAATAAAATTAATTTGAGAATATTATGGGGGAGTTCTAAGACAATTTTCGCTGTTATCTTGACGCGTTCAAGAGACTTATTCATTTTGAACGAGAGAACATTTTTCTTTAGGAGAGATAGACTTATTTTAATGGGATTTGTGATCATTGGGCTAACGATCGTTGGATTCATACGAGAGATTGTATTGCTAGGAGTAAATACTTCTTCCAGATGATCAGCAAATTTTTTCACTTTTTCATTGCTACTCCTTGCCCATTCTCCACCTTTCATCCGTATTGGAGACTCTTTGGGTTATAGGACGCTGTAGATGCCTCGTGGCCTTGAACAGGCTATAGTCATTTTTTTATGTGGCTTCTAGATGGGATAAGTGGTGGGCTTCGGAGGTTTCTTTATTTTCATCCAGAGGTATAATAACATTTTTCTCTTTCAAACCATTTATATGACAGATTAGCGAAATTATCCCAATATCATGAGTTGTATTAAGCTATATAATATATTTTGGTTTGCTAAGTTATACGTAGATTAAGTGGGACAGACCCATAAAAAAGACGACGTAATTGTAAATTTTGCTTAATCTGTTATTTTGTGATCTTGCTTACGAACTGCCAGAAGGAGCCTGGCCGTTTTGTCCATTTGCAAACTCAGACCTCGACCTAAAAAAATATTGACACTCGCAGATTGTCATTACGATCAATGTAGATTTACCCGGTAAAATATGATACGATGTTCATGGCTTAAGTTTTTTGTTTGTATTAGGGACCATTGCCAAAACGTAATGTAAAAGGATTTTCACTTCCTTTTTTCATTGTTCAATGTCAAAATCGAAGCTATATATATATTTTAACATGAATACGACAATCGAATCGTAACTGAGTGCAATTTTCACTCAGATCTTGATTAAAATTGCACTTTTCTTATGCACCGAACATAAGCGAACGTCTTACCTTTGAGCCTGTGTTACTGAAATGAATCTCAAAGCAATTACTAGAAATTAGCAGCGGACAAACCGATGTGCACGGCTCAAACTCCTTAAAAACATCCAGAAGCGAATTTGGCCTGCTTCTTTTTTGTCGTCTTCTTTAACGCGTTATACTTTTTCACATCAAACGATGTATTTCCATATACGTATTTCCATATACTTATGGAAGGGATGGTATAATTCTCAATCCACTGATAACATTGCTTAAAATGCTATATAGAATCGTTCTCGAAACATCAGCATTTCCAAACTACTGTGCCTCATCTCCGTTTTGAATGAAAACCAAAAAGAGTTTTCATAGGCACGTTGCAAGTATTTGCTGGTAATTTAAAACTAAATCATAGCATAATATTTTGTTACTACAATAACGTGCAACAAACGGTGTTGCATATTGCACTCATAACAATAGCACACGGACACACACACACACACACAGTCCTCTCGTACACATTCTCATCCACAGCCAGCCAGAAGTGCGAAAATGTAACAACAATGAACGCGTTCGCTTTCATTACATGGCGAAGTAAGAGTCGAGTCATTTGCGCAGGCGCACAATTGCTGGCTTATATTGTAATTGAATAATTCGCGTAAGAATTGCCTATAACGTAATAATAATAAATACCGTAGCACCAAAAGTAGCAGCAACAAAAACAACAGCAACAGCCCCATCACCACAACAACAATTGAATGATTACAACTTTTAGCTGATTGGTTACATGGCTATATTGATGATTATAGACCGATATATAGATGCATATCATGGATATAGATAGATCCACTATAAAACATGGACGTATCGATGAACGTTCGCTGGCTGGCTGGCTGACGGATGGTCGGGCTATACATAGCCTGATCTACGGACGGATGCATGTCTGGAATGGGTTGCCTGTGTATTTCTATGATGTTGTTGATGGCCGTTGGCGTGTGGTCAATTACATTTCCTAACACGTAGCTGTAATATTTGTTATAATTTTGTACAAATTTGTTTCTAATGCGAACGTTCATTCGTTCGTTCGTTCGTTCGCTCCTTTGTACATTTTTAAATTGTTTGGCTGGCGTTGATTGCATTCAGTTGTAGGTGGTGGGTAAAATATAGGTTGTCTTGTTTTCGGATGAAGGCGAAGTGTTATTAAAGTAGTTAGCAGATTATTTCTTGCATAATTGTAATGAGGGTGCACGATAAAAGGGGTCAATAGTCTGGGTGGGTGTTACACGTTGTGGCAGCGTCTCTTTAATTGAGCTGCACAAAGGGAATTGCCGCAGTATTTTGTATGGAAATGTTACACTACGTTTTGTGAACACTTGGGAAAACAGCAATGAATTACATATCGGTAACAAATCATGTTAGTCACAATTGTTTAGATAAAATCGTTATTTATTTTAAACAAAAAATAGATGAAAATTATTTCTATTTGGGGGAGTTATGGTGAAATGTCGGCGATATCAAATACTAATAATTTCAGAATGACAAAGGATTGCTTCCAAGAACTTTGAAAGTATCTGCATTGAAGTATTTTTATATTCTATCACTTTTCTTTAGAAAAATTTCTTTGCACTGAAAAAATTGAGTTGCTTTAGTTTGAGGTAAAAGTGAAAGCAGTTTCTTGTTTATGTTGTTGCTTTTTATCAATTCGGCAACAAAATTTTTAACATAAATAAAATGAATAATGAGGTCTTCTTCCTTACTTTTATGTTTTACAAAATTGATTAAATTTGTTACGGAAACAACAAGGCTTTCCACAACACCCTCTGTCGAATGCTTTAAATTCGAAAACAAAAATTTATTGTAAAAAACAAATGCCTTTCGTTCGAATTCAAATATATATACGAGTATGGTGGCAGATTACTTTTATTTTATTTGAAATTAAGAAAGACTAAGGAAAAACTACCAAACGGATATGGCGTGGGATAAGTTTTATCAATCATTAAAAGAAATATAAATTTCTTTGCATTATACGAATGGATTAAGAGATTTCTTCACGCCATCAGACATCTATCCTTTAACTCACTAAAAACAAAGTGACCTATTGATATACGTGATGTTTCAAAAATACAGAAAGTGGAAAACTCAGCCATACTCTTATCCGTTGGCTTCAAATCTCACTATTACTGAGAGATAAACTTTGATACGATGTTCGTGGCTTAAGTCTTTTGTTATACAGGGTGTCCGTCGGGAAGGTATACTACTTTGTTGCCATTTTGTTGTTAATATTTGGCAGTCATGAAGTAGAGACGTGGCAAATTTATTATGGAAAAATATTCGATAAACCAACGTGTTTTAATCGTTAAAACATTTTATCAAAATTATTTTTCTTCATGAAAGAATTATAATGAGTGACGAGACACATTTTCATTTGAATGGATATGTGAATAAACAGAATAGCCGATTCTGGGCAATGAAAAACCCTCAAATTATTCATCAGTCACCTTTGCATCCATTAAAAGTGACAATCTGGTGTGTAATTTGGTTAGGAGGAATTATTGGACCTTACTTCCTTCAAACTGAAAACGGCGTAACGGTAACTGTCAATAAGGAGCGATATCGTGATATGATTGATAACTTTGTAATGCCACAACTGCATGCTTTGGGCTTGATTAACATGTGGTATCAACAAGACGGTGCCACATCGCATACAGCCAGGATTACAATGGAATTGCTGCGAGACCTCTTTCCACAACAAGTTATTTCAAGAAATGGTGATGTTGATTGGCCTCCATGGTCGCCTGATTTGACTGCTCCGGACTTCTTTTTGTGGGGATATTTGAAAAGCAAGGTTTATGCAAACCATCCAGAAACGCTTGAGCAAATCAAACAAAATATTCGTGATGAAATGAATGAAATACCGCGTGAAATGTGTGAGAATGTAATGAAAAATGTGCTCAAAAGGGCTCGCATTTGTGAGACTAACAGAGGCCGACATTTATCTGATATTGTATTCCATACATAATTGTCGACATTAAACAAAACTTTTATCAATACAATATAAATTTTCTTTCATCTAATCAAAATTTATAAACAAACAAAGTAGTATACCTTCCCGACGGACACCCTGTATTAATTACTTTCTCAACTGTGTCAAAACTATATTCAAATTTTGGTCGGAATACGAGAACCGAATCATACAAGTTTTCATTTGGAACTTGATCAAAATTTTATTTCACTTATACGCCGAACATAAGAGAACGCCCTATTCCTGCGAATGATAATCGCGTGCTCTAACTGTTGCGACAGGGTTAGTCACAATAAAAATAAACTTATGGTAAAATTCATTTTACGGAAAAGGATCGTGGATTCTCTTTTATGTATTTTATGGAATGGAAGCGTTTGGCTTGAAGCGGTAACTTAAGTTTTGGAGAGAGAAAAAAGCTGGCCGGTACCATATGAGGTGAACATAATGGTTGTTCGATGATATTTTTGTAATTTTTGCCCAGAAATTCGGCTATCATTAAGGTTTGTGAGACGGTGCATTATTTCGTATAAAATCTGTGGTTTTTCTTTCCATAAATCGAGCTTTTGTGCTTCGAATTTTCTTTGTCAAAGGCCGCATAACGTCCGTATTATACTCTTTGTTTAAAAATCAAGTTTTTTTCTGCGAATTTTCTTTGTCCAAGGCCGCATAACGTCCGTATTATATTCTTTATTTACGGCCTGGCCGCCAGGCAAGAATTTTGGGTGCGCAACTCTGCGATAATCAAAGACAATATTCAATGTTATTTTGACCTTTGATCGACTTTGATGTGTTTTTTTTTATTTCGGCTAATTTGGAAAGTGCCATTCTGAAGCTTGTTGACTGGCTAGCATGTCAAACTCACAAGTATATTTATCACCAGCTGTTATAATGCGTTTTATGAATATGTAGTCAGAGTTGACCCGCTCTCGCTGGAATGACGTTTTTGAAAAAATGTTAATTCTTTCGAAACTAATCGAGCGGTAATACGTTTTATACCCAAACAATCGTGAAAAATAGCTCGTTTAGTGATTAGTAAAACATAAAAAGCGCAGTGGCTCTCTTTCTCAAACGTAAATGACTATTTCTAGTTACCATTTCATCCATCACATCTCCACTTTTAAGTACACTGTACCGCCCTTATTCATGTACTTTAAAAAAAAAAAATATTAGAATCATCGTAAGCTTTCTGTAACATTTTCACAGATTTGGTATACATAATTCCGTTTGCAATACGAAATTTAAGGTAAATTCTTTGTTGGATTTTTCTTTTCATAGATTTTTGGCATAAACAATAAAATCTACTTGAGATAAACTGCCAACATTGAGAACTATAAACAAATTCAGTAACAGGTTGCGATCGGACTTCATATCAGTATAAAGAACAGTTGTGCCCACATAGCGACAAGTAGAATTTTGACAGGCTTTTTGAATGATCCATATTAGTTATTTTTTGACAGAGTATATTTAGCTTCATTTTTCCATTACCAATTTAAAATAAACAACAAAACTTATACTTTTTTATTGTGAACATTTTTAAGTATTTGATTAACTTATCACAATTTGGCGACAGGTTTCCCCAGCCAAAAACAGAAACTACATTAAATTGCACTCATTTCTGAATGAACGCAAATTAGATGTTTATAGATATTTATTCTATATCGTTTTGTTAGATGAGTGGTACTAGTGTTTAAAGCGCAAAGCAGGATAAAAAAACACCTTTTCATTACATACAAAAGCAAGCAAACCTTAATGTGATTTTGATAAACATGCTATCGCAACTATGTAATTTTTAGTGGCACAACCGCATTTCAAGTATTATTTTCGAAATCAACAACTGCCGTTAAAAAGTTTATGTTTCAAGTTTTACTTTCGGTCGCTGGCAATATTAACGAACATTTGAAAACTGTCATAAAATCAAAAAATTATCTAGGACAATTTAGCTTCATCAAAAAAGAGGTTTTCGGGAAATAAAAACGAGAGTATTGGAAACGAAATTGAATAACAAAGGCAAAAAAGTGGTATAATAAATAATATAAATATGTGCATACATTTATATAAAATATACTTGACATTAGCAAAAAATAGTTCATCTCTTTTGAAGTATCGATTATTCCACAAATTACACAGTGACACATCTTAAATAACGTGCTATGGATGCTGGATATTGGGGAAAATCTACCTTCTTGATAATAAGTGGTCACCTCTGTGTATCGCCATATAATTTGACCGACATTTACAAAAATCAGACGGATTCGTAAAAGATTAAATACAACATATTATAATGTTTTTGTGAAAAAAATTACTTGAAAACTGATGACGCGCAAATAATCGATGAGACGAAGCCCTATAATCAAATAAAAATAGAAATTGCTACAAATTTTTCAACAAAAAATATTGTAAAGACATGCATACAGTCTAGAAATATGGATAAAATCAAAGACATCGAAAGGAGTAAATATTTCCAGAGTCACCAAAATCCCAAAAATTGCCAACAGCAACGCTTTCATAAAATTATATGGGTTTGAGAAAGCTCACGCTTTTTTATTTATTTATTTTATTATTTATTTAAGTTTAATACTTATGCCAAAATTTGAAGTTATGGGCAAAAGGCAAAATCAACGAAATTCTGAAAAGTTGCAGCACATCAGTCAAATGACAATTAAAAAAAAAAGTTTCAGCAAAGTTCACAGTTACGAGGGTGGTCCTAAAATTAAGCGACATGACGTGTAAATGGTGCCAGTAGTTTGCAAAAAAAAAACATTTTTTGGTGGAAAGTGGCAATCTTATGAAACATAATTTTAAGTTTCAAGGCATCACGTTGTTTAGTATTTTTATTTGAGCCACCAAAAGTAAACGATCTCAATTAATTTGTTAACATGGAAAAAAACTGGTCACCGTTATGTAATTCAATATTTTCATTTGAAAAGTGCCAGTTAAACCAATATTAAGGCCCACCTTGATTTTACTCTAAGGGAGTCTGTTTCATTGTTTACGACCTTAAAATATTGAGTAGCAGGGAGAGTTTAAACGAACTCCATAGTGGTGGACCAATTGAGGTGTTCATGCCAGACACGGTTAAGAATTGCATGATCGTTGGCTGAAGATGCGTGAGCTAGCTGAAATGATAGACATTTCAAAAAGTGATGTACATCGTATATTGACCGAATATTTGAAGATGAGAAAGCAATAGAGCAAAACCAGCGTCGTGAAGATGTTCCAGTAGAGTGTTTGGCGATCTTTCACTGCAATAAAACTGAATTTTTGCGTCGATTTATAACCATGAATGAGACATGGGTTCACCACTTCACACCAGAGTCTAGGGAAGAGTCAAAAAGTCATGCCCTAAGAAGGCGAAAACGGTTCCATCTGCAGTCAAAGATATAGCGTCTGTTTTTTTAATATGCGATGGAATTCTTTTTATTGATTACCTTCAGAAAGGAAAAACCATCAACGGCGAGTATTATGCTTATTTAATGCAGCGTTTAGTTTATAAAATTATGGAAAAGGCGCTGAATTTTGCAAAACAAAGAAGTGTTGCCAAGTCAATGCTCCAGTTCACACATCCACTATTGCGATGGCCAAAATTAATTAATATCTTCATTAGACCATTTTCTATTTCGGTGATAAAAGATTTGCCAATAATGAACCGGTGGAGTCGGTGGTTGATGGCTATATTAAGGAGTTTGACAGTTCTTACTATAAAAAGGGTTTAGAAGCTTTGAATAGCGCTGGAAAAATTGTATCGAGCTGAAAGCAGATTATGTTGGAAAATAATGCAAATTATTCCCGACTTTTTTGGGCCTTCTTTGTAAAGTTGGCTAGTTTTGAAACCGTTATTGTATTTTTAATAAAGTAATAAAGTAATATAAATAGTAGTTTCTAAAAATAATTCTGTAGTTAAGGGCAAAGTTCACATTTACAAATTTGAAGATGCTTATTGTACTATCCATTTCCAGTTATTGAAACAATTTGAAGGATATTGAAAGGAAAAAGTTATTTGCAATCCAGAAACAAATTCTGGAGTTTAGGGAAAATTGCGCACCTTCAAATTTAAATATATTTTCCGTGGTATCTGCAATTTAAAAACAATTCAGGAACATTGAAAAGAGACAAAATTGCATATTTTATAAACATCTTAGAAACGATAATTTAAAGAAATTCTAAGAATTAATGAAGCTCTGTTCTAATAAACAGCAATAATTAAAAAAATGATCAAAGACAGTGGAATGGTATTAGGTCTTTGATAGCCAAAAAAGTTCAGACTACCGTACAAATGACATTTAAAAAAAATCTGTACTTCAGGGAGCTGTTCGCGTTTTTGTGTTAAGAACATGAAAAGGGGCAAGGCGGTTGCAATTTTAAACACACTTTACCATCGAAAAAATTACGTTGTGCAGAAAATCTGAAATTTTTAACATAACGTCATGAAATACTCACGGCCTTATTTTGAAATACGTCTAAGTTCTGACTACTAACCTGAGAATATTATGTTCAATTTTCGCGTTGTTTTTGGCATCCTTTTTTTAATGCCTTTTTTCGGGATTGTTTTTAATATCCTTGAATTTTTTTTAATATTTTTAGGTTTGTTGTAGGAAATTGTCATTCGTATGGCGGGTAGAACTTTTAGGGAGTTACCTTTTCGGTTATGCATATTGTCAGCGAAGAGAATAAATTTCAAAAAATCTTAATTTTTGACCCTTTTCTTTCGAAATATTATTTATTTATAGTCTAGCATGATTTTGATTATAGTCTTGCATGATTTTGCGGCCGTAATCACATTATCCACTTCTAAAGTTCTTGAACTTTTTTTCGCAGCTGCTCTTTGAATGCAGTTGCTTTTAATTTCTTTTTAAAAATTGCCACTTGTATGGTGGTCTGTACATTATGCGATTGCCAAATCTCGTTCCCTTACAATTTTCGCTATTTTCCTTACAATAACGCGGATGGACAAAATGTGAAATTTCCATAATTTTTAGAATTTTTTTTTTTTTTTTTTTGAAATTTTAATTTATATTATTTTTTACTCTTTTTGCAATTCCAGAGACATTAGAAATTCTTTTCCTAACAGCAGATTGTTAGCGAAGAAAACATAATTAATATAAAAGTGTGATTTTTTCTTTAATCTTCAACCTGTGTCCGCTTGTCAGTTGCTTTTTTGGTGATATGAAGGAGTTTGTCCCTTCCGATGTCCAGAAACTATTTCCATAATTGCAGTTTGTTAGCGCACGGAAAATAAATTATGAAGATGTTATCAAGAACATTGAAATGCTCAAAGGCCTTAAAATCATAAAAACAAAGTTTATAACTGTAAACTAAAAATAAAAGTAAAAATTGGAATTTTTGTCTAAAGTTGACTATGAAGCACATGCCTAACTCTACTTAACCAGTTGTCACCTATTCACATGGGCATGTTATTTGGCTCATAATTAAAAGGGTGGTTCAGTTCAGAAGAAAAAGAAAAGAAATAGACATTCATAAGATCGTAATTTTTATCATAACATATTTCTGACCGGCCGTGACACGATGGTCGAAACATGCTATTATCGTTCATACGGGTTTGGTCTCCGGCTTATTATTATTTGAGAGGCAAATACCTCGATAAGTCTGCTCACACATCGAGTAATCGAGTAATCGATAAGTCCATTAAAGGCTTCCTAGGCAGACTTTCGAAAATGTCGTTAATGTCGTGTCCAATTGAGTGAGTTCAAAAAGGCGAATGTAAATAAATTTGCTAAATATAAGAAGAAGAAAAAAAGAATTTGTAAACATTTAATGAATTTATAATATTTTCTAAATGTTACAACCCACCGATCGATTACAACTGTTTCAAAAGTACGCCTGTGCTACTGCTTCATATTAGGTTTGTCGATCAAAATTATTTTTTGAGAGCACTTATGATTCTGTTTTACCTTCTATAGGTATAGTTTCAGAAGGTAAGTGCTACCCTTCGATGTAAAATATCACATAATTAGTAAAACAGAAAAAACAATTTCAAATGACTTCCTAATTACCGTTCGAAAAAACTGCGTATAGAGAATAAAATTAAATTCCAAAAAAAAAAAAAAAAAAACCAAACAGTTCTATACCAAATAAAGTTGTCCTATTGGAAATAAATTTATTTTTTGCCAATTCCAAATGACTTCCTAATTACCGTTCGAAAAAACTGTGTATAGAGAATAAAATTAGCTGCCAAAAAAAACCAAACAGTTCTATAGCAAATGAAGTTGTTCTATTGGAAATGAATTAATTTTCTGCTTTGTATTTATTTCAGTTTAAGTTCAAACTTCAATCGCCAGATAAAAAAAGTTTTAAAAAATATGATTAAAATTTGCAAACAGAAACACAAAAGGGTAAATATTTAAAAATTAGTTAACACTTTTTCAGAAGTACAAGATTTTCCAAAGGGAATGCATAGTAGTAGATCAATCTTTGTTTTTGTATATGAATTGGGACTATAATTCATATGTAGTTTAAATAACTACTGCATCAAAATCAAAATGTAACAGAAATTTCGTAAAACGCTTGATTTTTATCAAACGATGAATTTCTGATTAATGTGATTTTTATACATCATAAATTTCTCAGCATCTTAGAGAACGTTCGTGTCTTAAGTCTTTTATTCTTTTCAGACTTTCCTTTGTTATTTCACAATATTTTATTTTGAACAGCCTTCTAATATTACCTAATCATTTCCTCTTCCACCAAAGAGACAAAAAAAAAAAAAAAGAAACCAAAACTTGTATCAATTTCATAACTGTGTCACTTCCACCAATTGAGGTTTGCTGTTCCATATTCCATTTCATTTTCCTTTCACAACTCGAAAGTATTAAAATCCCAAAAGGAAGTCCACCATTGCTGAGTGTTTGTGTATAATTAACCACAATTTCATTTAATACCATTAATAGCAAATATGGGCCAAATACAATAACAAATACGGCAAAGAAATTCGCTCTAACATGATAAAACATAAGTGAACTGACAAAAAACAATCTCGGCGGCCAGTATAACTAATAGAAAATGTGGCATGTAAAATTATGAGGCAGTCTGGCTGTGACTATGTCGCAAGTGTGGCAAGACGGGAGACGAGACAGCAGGTCGTTACAACAACATTGTATTGTGGTAACGTACTGGTGCAATGACATAATCAGCTGTTTACAACCAGATTAACAACCTATATACTATTGCATACAAGCGTTCAGTATGCACAGATTACATTACAATCTTGCAACTCCAGTTTGCATTGGCGAGTTGGCCTCCGTTGAGAGCAAAAGTGTAACAAGAAACGGCCCGGTTTGGCGAACGAACCGTGAACGAAATGCAAAGAAAGAAAAGGCCATTCATCACCTTCAGAGCCGTGAAAGAAAGCACAGGAAGAAATTTGTGTAAAGAAGCTCTAGGAAAATAGTTCCTGAACCAACAACTTGTGGTTGACTTGTGAAGGTAATGAAGATAAGCATCTAAAAGATTACGAAATGAGCTTGCAGAGACCATAATGATAATGATGATGTTGATAATGATAGTGATAGTGATCACCATCATAAGGTTGTGTCTGTTATGGCGCAGGCGCTAACGCCAAAACCCTGTTGCCACAATAACGAGGAAGGTAACTGGAGTTGCCTTTCCAAGAGGAATTGGGAAGATCTCAATTTCGTCCAAGTGCAAAGTTGTATTTACATTTGCAAACCCTTAATCAAAATCAAATGCGAAATGTTATCCGATTTTACATACAACTTCTCAGTTTCCTTTTTCCTTCCTCGTTAGTCTCCTCTTGTTATTACAATTTCAAGTTGCATTGAAAGTGAAGAAATGATTGCAACAATTGTCGGGTAATATGGCCGCTACAGTTCATATATTCATATACGAGTATATTTACATCTTCTGTATAGACGAGAAGTGGAGTCAGCCCGCTATGGCTGGCACGTTTGGTTTTAGCCACTAAATGTCTATTGTAAAATAATCAAATACACTTTTTTTCCATATATATAGGTAGATGGAAAATGCAAACAAACAAACCAACACAATCATTAAAAATCCGCAGTAGGAGCCGAAATAATCACAGTGGCTGGCAAGAAACTAAATGGGAATGCAGTGATAACTAATAGGCTTTAGAAACAGATGCTAATAAACTAAGTCTTTTTGCAACAAAAGTCATTATTTTTTAAAATATATGGAATATATGCTTCAGAATTAACATCTACAGGGTAAATGTTTAAGACCCTTACATTGAAGTTACAAAAAACCCATATTTTTGAATTTTTGGAACTTATTTTTGTGTAAGCCACTCTATTGCTTGTGAAGAAATTTGGATATGATAGTATATAAATAATTTTAAACTATTTAAATGGTGCCTTCTGTCTAAAATTGATTATAAACACCAGTTTCGAAAGCTTTTCCTACGTTTATCTCTTACATGACTATTCAAAGAGCTCGTCAGACACATCTATATAATTGCCGATCAAAGAGGTGTTTGATGATAATCGCGTGAGCTAACCGCGGTCGATGACTTACTTAACCACAATAATGTTAAGGGGATTTAAACTATTTTTTAGATAGAGAAAATATTGGCACGTAAATAAAAATGACTTTTTCCTCTTCCCAAAACTGAAGACACCGATGAAAGGAAAGCGTTTTGCTACGATTGAGGAGAAAAATCGAAACAGGAGCTGTTGGCGATACCAAAAAGTGCGTTTTAGAAATATTTCGAGGATTAGAAGAAACGCTGGCACAAGTGTATTGTATCTGAGAGAGACTACTTTAAAGGAAGTAAAATAGAAATTGATGAATCAACAAATACATTTTGGAAAAAATTGGAAATAACGGTTATTTTTTTATCACACCTCGTACCTTGGGAACCTTAAGAAATTTGCTTATTTTATTACAATTTGTCGTATGCTCCTTCTGGTAAGAAGATTTTAGCTCCAGCTATATTTTATGTGATGATACCAGTTTTAGCTCCTTTATTCCCAGTTCTTCCTCAACAAATACTAAGTAATACTTTCAAATTCATGACAGTAACTTCATCTGTTTGTTTCAGTTCAGTTTATCAATTTTGTGAATTTTAGCTTAAGCTATATTTTATGTGATGATCCCAGTTTTAGCTCCTTTATTCCCAGTTCTTCCTCAAAAAATACTAAGTTATACTTTCAAATTCATGGCAGTAACTTCATCTGTTTGTTTCAGTTCAGTGTACCACTATTGTGCACTTTTTCATTTTTTTGATCTTCTGAAAATTGGGATTTCAGTAAATACCCTTTTTTAGCTCATCTATATCGTAATAGTAATGTTTATGTCATGATGGTACCATTTTTATCTTTATTATTTTATGTTTTACCACCTTATGGTATGAATTTTGACAAATCGGCTCCCATTCCTTACCTGCGCCGATAGGTAAATTCCTGTTGTAAGTCTTTGCTGTAAGGGAAATGAACATTCCCAAATAAGTAAATCTAATTTCAATCGTTTGCTGTGGATAGTGTATCGGTTTGTGTACACTTTCACTTCTAGTTGACCTTTGTGAAAGCATAAATATCACAAAATTTTATTATTTATTTGCTCTCGTTCTTTAGGGAAGATTTAGGGCTAATCATTTAATCTGACCAGTGGTATCTTTTTAATTCTGTTTTACTCAGTTCCTAGCTGTATTCGTTCATGCTATCCGGATGTACCAGATTTGTGACATCTAAACATTTGATTGTGACATATTAAACATAGATTTGTGACATATTAACATAGATAAATCTCTCCTTTTAACGTGCCTGCCCAATAAGGGAAAAATGGTCATGGATTTTCGTCGTTCTAGCTTTAATCATTTGAGTTGGACTTAGTATCAGATTCGTTTTTATCTTTAAAAATACGAAAAATCTCTTCTTATCCCGTACCTACTTTATAAGGGGTACGTATTCCAAAATATTCATTATACTACCTTTACTCTGTTGATCTGGGCTATGATCAGTCAGCCAGTCAGTCTGTCAGTAATGCAAAAATTTTATAGGTATTGATGTATACCAAGAAAATCGCAAGAAAATTATGCTCTGAAAACTTTTCGAAAAATCTTAATTATATTGTAGAATTGACTTGTGCTTCTCCCATACGTTTTGAAGAAAAGGACTTGTTGTAATTCTTCGTATATTCTCAGGTCTCCAAGAAGTAAACAATTTTTATGAAATTATATCCCACGTTATATATCTAGCCGAAGATAACAAGCATTTTTAAAATATTTATGATTTCGATGCACTGTACCACATGGTGTAGCTCCCAAACAACCTCGTACCTCGTATGTGGTTACTTGCTATTTTCCTTTTTGTCTTTGCTCTAACTTTTCGACGAATTATACTACGTAAGAGTAGACGTTCATTGCACTTTCGTACCATTACAATGGAGCTATTCGTACAAACGAATCTGACGCTGAGGTAACTAGTCAAGCAATCGAACGACCGTCTGACGTTGCCACAGCTACCGTGCGAGTTGGAGTCGAGTGTGAAAGGCTTCCAAACAGACCGCTTCCCCTCCTCAGTCCAACGTACGTACTCGTACGGTGATTATTATTATGTATGTTATTGTGTTACAAAGCTCCCGATACTTTTCATATCTTGGTCACTGGAGTTTGTGAGTTTCTTTTTTCTATACGTTTCTGTTGCTTTATGGTTCAATTTTTCGTCGATTATATGTCGGGTTAAGATTTTAATGCTGATTTTCCTTGGAATTTTTCACATATGTTATGGACGACGACCAAGTAACCTAGTGCTGGAGGTTTCCGATTAGCAAAAACCAAAAAAAAAAAAAGAATTCAAAAAAAGAAACAAATGAGAAAATTAAAGCAAAAATTTATCAGCAGTATTGTTTTTGACTATTGTTGTTATTCAGAAAAAAGAAACAAATCGAAATAAGGAAATTCATGTGGGGGCTGCATTTTGGAAAAGCAACGAAACTGATCGCGAAAATTTCTTATTGGTTGTTTTATTACGAAAACGGTTGCTGCAGGATTAAAACAAAAGACTTGAGAGACTTACGGAGGAGTTAGATAAAATGTCGGAAGAAATTTCGACAACTTTTGACATGAAATTGTAACCCAGTTTTTGCTTGCATATTATTTGATCTCATTAGTTGGCAGAAAGAGATGCAATCAGGAAATTAGTTAAGGCATGTGATCATGTGAATTAATTTCGACTACATAATAGATGTGTGAAAAAGTATTTTATATATGCCTAAATATATGAATTAGAGTTATAATATATGCATTTACTTCATACATTTCCAGTTTCAGTGTTCACAAAACAATCACAATAAAGCGGGAAAACAGTTCGGTTGGTATAAAGAGGTGATTTCTCGTTCAAAAATATGCAGTTTCAAAGTATATTCAGACGGTGCAACAACCGAAGCCGCTGCGTTTAACAGTTAACATCAACAAATACTTTTATGAGATTTACTGAAAGTCTTGAAACCGGTCTCTATAGAACACACCTGGGATTTTTAAAGACCAAGGCATACAAGTAGGAGAAGGAAGGATAGAATAGTGAATAATTTTTAAAAGAAGAACAGTTAGCAAACAACATTTTCATATAAGATTTCAACAAATTTTTTTGATTTTCGAGAACATGTTAATCATTTTTGTCACGAATATAAAAAAGACGTTTCAGAAGATTAATAGTAGGTCATGTTGGAACGAACGAAATACTTAAAGAAATTCATAAGTCCAAGCGAACTTGTAAATACTTAAAGAAATTCATAAGTCCAAACCAGTATGACTCATGAACACGTCAAAAAGTTATGTGAGTTATGTGTAGTAAACATTTTTTAAAAGAAGAGCAATTAGCAAACAGAATTTTCGTTAAGATTTCAATAAAGTTTTTTTGGATTTATCAGAACATGTTAATTATTTTTGTTACGAATATAAAAAAGACGTTTCAGAAGATTAATAATAGGTCATGTCAGAACGAACTTGTAAATACTTAAAGAAATTCAAAAGTCCAAACCAGTATGACTCATGAACATGAACAAAAAGTTATGTGATGCTTAATGGTTAGTACACGCGACTAACGTTAGAATTGTTGTGGGTTCAATCCCGCCTACAGTCATCTATCATTTGAGCGGCGGTCACCTCCGTGTGTCCGGCGAACACTACCAGTAGTAGTAGACCAATCGATATTTCTGGCAAATGTTTTCCAAACTGCGGCGTAAATGCGTCCAAGCTCACTAAATGTGAGAAACTCTCCCATATCATATTCATGTGACGTTTTGTTTCTGAGATTGAAAGAAAGTGTTACAAAACTGAGTCTGAAATATTGACTAGGATATCACAATAATTCTCTCCGAAATTGTTCACCAATTAGAGAAAAGGAATAAAGGAAAAAAGAAAAACACTCGAATTGGAATTTTGAATGTGGATGCTTTTTTTTTTTCTTTTCAAGAATTGGTTGACTCAAATAAAGGGAGAACTATTTTAAGAAAAGATATAGGAAAGCCCAAGACGTCGAGTAGACATCTTTTGAACTAGAAAGTACCACATACACACTGGGAGACAATGTTGGCGCTTCGAGGAAGCCCTAACATTTTATATGAAGATATGTAAAAGGATGAAAAGGGCAGTTATACCACCCAAATGATCTCAGGACCAAGGATTTTGACCTCAACTTTTTATTATTTGTGCCACTAATATTCAACTGGTCGAATTTAATGTAATTGTCATTTCAAGTCATTGTCATTTCAGGCTCACTTTTCAGAAACACTTGTATGATTCTAAATAATTAGGCTGACATAATACATAATTTGCTTTTGCAAAGTTTGTATATTGTCTGCATAATTTGTTTGATATGAAGATTCAGACACTGTTTGTAGAAACTTAAAATTTTCTTGTTGTCGTTAAATTTTCTCTGTCAAAATTCTGAATATGTAGACAGACGTAAGGGAATGCACCGGTTTGTAGTAGAAATGTCGACGCAACTGATTTTTCTAAAGAAATGTTTATTGACAAAGGAAACAGCAAATTGAACAGTGACGCAAAAGGATGTACGTATAAACTTGCCTGGTTCCCTCCCACGTCAATAAATTCCCACCATATATGGATTTTAATCAATCAGTAAAATTTAGGAGTTTAGTAAAACATTTTTATATGGTCCAAATGTGGAGTTTTCTTGTAAAACTTTATTTATCGCCTACTCGATGAGATTTCAGATGAGAATTTGTAGTGAAATTCGTAACGCAATAAAAATATAAGCAACAAAAAAAAATCTCTTACTCGATGCGATTTCATACGAGCATTTGTAGTAAAATTCGTAACACAATAAATTTTGTAAAACATTTACTTCGGCTTTCTATTGATTTTAGTTCACTTTTTTTTCGTCAGCTCCGAAAATAAGCACGAAAAGAATCTTTTACAATTTGATGTAGAATATTACAATATCATACAGACATCATTTTTGTTTATTTTTATTGATGACATAGCTTACTCAAATACAACATAATATTTAATTAATTTAGGACAACTTCGAGTTGGATTACCAACATTTTGTCGGCCAGTAGAAAAAAGTGTAACAGAGTGCGATTCGGCTGCAATCCCCTAGAATTATCGTTTGTTGAAAGTACCATTATCACCTTTTCGGCTGCAATTCCCTACAATTCTCGTTTATTCAAAGTGTCATTACCAAAGCAAAAACGATAATTTTATTTCATATCGTTTTTTTCTTGAGAAAATAACTTTTTCGATACGTCCATTTATCGATACATCGCCCGTGGCACTGTGGTCCGGTAACCGTGGTTATAAAGTAGGATTGTGCAAAAAATAATATTCTATATGTACTTATATGAACCCAAATTTGCTACAGTAGGAAAAATGTATTATCTGGGGCACTGTGTGTTTGCGCCTAATGTGACTATATTTTTAACGGTCTCAGCATGGGACGTAGAAAATCCACACCTTCCAAAGCAAACGCCTTAAGTTTGCTGCATGTTATTATTGCCAGAGATTGGAACCATTACAACAGGCCTCAATATCGCTACTAATTTTTATAGCTGTATCGTTACCATTTAAATCAGGTTAACTTGATAAAATCTTTTGCGTGCATTTAAGCGTAAATTTACTCTTTCCACCCACACTTGAAAAAATCATTACCAAACCGCTACCTAAATACAACACTACTGCTGCCACCATCATTATCATCACCATCTTCTCCATCACCACCATCATCATCATCGTCATCATCATCATCATCATCATTAACATGATCATCAACCTCATCACTGCTAACCACATGTCAGAGGAACACATTCGTCAAAAATTGGCATGGCATATGTCACACATTACAAAGTGTTCCACAATCTTTATGAGCCGATCTCTGAGGTAAATTCCAACCAAGCTAACGATGTCGCCTGCAAGAGAATAATAAACCTGTCAACCATAGCCAAGCCAAGAAAAAAAAAGAAAACCCAAAATATGGATTTAACGAAACAAGTCATATTTGTAAATAACTTGGCTTACAGCACACCACAGCGCTCATTTTAAGAAGCCAAGACATGTGATACTTTAAATTAAGTAATATAGTTTGTCGCGCATCTGAAGATACGCAAGTGACAAAGTGGCGCGACCGCCGTCAACGATAGCGATAACGATAGCGCTTTTTATGATGCAATTGTGCGGCATTAACAGAAGTGCTTAAATATGACACTTTAGACCGTCTCTACGGTCTCATTTTACATACGAGTATGTCTTCATGGGGAGTAGTCATGCACAATGCGATATAACCGTATGAGGGATTATGGTTATTACAATGATGAGCTTAAACAATGACCATTAAAATGTTTGAATGGCAGGCAAAGTCAAACTAATCATAAAATCGTGTTAACACAGAAAAGTGTAGAATTATGATTATGGTTATTGCGTTTGTTGTGCACTTGCTTTAGTAACAGGCAGTTACAGTTCAGTTAAACATGCGCTCAAGGTTATTGGTGAAATGTTGCACTCGTTTTGCATTGAAATAAAGGGAAACATTGCTGAATAATATAACGAACATGGCTTATTTACGAACTACTGCTAGCATTGATTAACAAATTAATTTGGATCATCGCTTTTTGGGGTTAGACTGTATGAAAAGCGTAGTTTTTGGACTTTTGAATCCGAAACCGGTTTCCAAATTTCGCAGTTAAAATATCAGACAATTTTTTAATACGAATCTAGCGATTTACCAACCCCCTTTTCTGGTTCTCTCCGTACATTTTTCATCCATAAAAAATGATGCTGCATGAAGGTATTTGTAAGTCAGTTCATCTAATAGAAATTTGTGTACTAGTTTTCAAGACTTGGGTTCAGTTCTATGCTCAATATCGAACTTCACCTGCCTACGACTGTGAGACATTTTCGAACAAAATTTCAGTTTCCTATATCAAGCTATA
>JAHXMU010000197.1:189406-203784 GCA_019455685.1 Philornis downsi
TTAGTAAATGGTATTATCCATTTATTGGTCTCCAAACCGCCGGTCTTGCAAGGCTGTCAGCTGTGAAATAACTGCCATCGGAAGTGTTATTTATTTAGTGAAAGGTTTGCCTTTTACGAATATGGATTTTTTAACAATCGAAGAACGCTTAAAAATAGCTAAAACTTACTACGAAAGTGGTGATTCAATCGAATAAAATTTTCTTCAGCGATGAATGTCATTTCTTACTACGTCAACAAACAAAATTGTCGCATATAGAGCTAGGAGAACCCAGAAGTTATTGTGGAAAGGCCACTGCATCCGATAATATTGACTCTTTGGTGAGGATTATGTTTTCAAGATGTCATTGAGCCATAAAAGAATCCACTGCTGTAACCAGTCCAGAGGCGGTCATTTAAATCATATTGTATTTCGTACATAATAGTGACGTCCAAACATTATAATGAAATAAAACTTGCATCGAAATCATAGTGTACTGGTTTAGAGCACGAAACTGGCTATGGTAATTAGCGGGCTAGCGAGGAAGGCGGAGAAGTCAGTTCCGAGTATCGGGAATGGTGAGGTTGGATAAGAAATTATTTAATTATGAGATTTAGATAAATATTTCAAGTAGTGGATTTCGTACTTAGGGTAATGCCTTTGGCTGTGGGAAGAGAATTTCTCAAAGAACAAGAGAAATTACATGCCAGTTGCGGATTGTAAAAAAATAGTTTGAGATAAAAAAACCAAATGAATTAGTTACAATTCAAAATGTTTTATTTTGAGGGTAGAGAAATGCTCAGCAGTAGGCTTAGAAAAGTTAAGTGGCCGATACCGGTTCCACGAACTTGCCGCGAAGTTTAGCAATGCTAAATTTTAGATTTAAAATAATTAACAATGATTTCATTTATAAAGTTAGGATATCAATTCATTTGCGTATATAGTATATTTGTGTACTTTCTGCTTAAAACAATTTATTAAGACAATTTTTTGTTTCTAGAATAGTCAGTAATAATGCTTATAATTCAATTAAGTACAAACACTGTAAATTTATACACATAGCTTTATGTGTGTTTTATTTAACCTCACTTGAAAACGAAAAATAAATAACCCTACATAACGTAGTAAACATATATTCATTATTTTTCCAATATATTTGCTATATAGTTATGGATAGCATTAGCAGTCTGTAACTCAAGTTGAATAGATGCGATCGAGTTTTGCTAAATGTTGTTAGAAAGATAAGTTTTCGTACTCAAAAACCAGCCCAGAAAGTTTTGTGATTGCTTAACACAATACTGTTTGAATGCGTGTCAAAGATGAACACCAGCAGCGGAAAAGTGTCCCATATTTGGCACTTCGTCTTTGATAAATGTGAAAACGCAAGCCAGGCAGCTGAAAATGAGAGCAGTATTTATGGTCTTGATACTGTAGCAGCAAATCACGCACAATTTTGCCTTCGGCGATTCTCTTCCGGTAATTTTAATAACAAAGATACAAGTACATCACGCTCTGAAAGCCTCTGTTGTTGAAAATATAAATAGAATATTAGAAATAGTCAAATCTGACCATCGTGTAAGCACTGCTTTGATTGGCCGGGGGCTGAACTTTGCACAAGACAGAAGATTGATATATAAAAGCCACACGATCTGATGCAAAAAACCTCAGGAACCTAATTTTCATCTGCAAATCGCAGCAAAGTTAAACCATTTATGAAGTGGACTATGACTGGTGATAAAAAATGGTTCATTTGTGACAACGTCAAATGAAAAATATCGTGATCGAGTCGTTGCGAATCGGCACTAACGGTGGCTAAGCCAGAATTGAGGGTTAGGAAGATTTTACTGTATGTTAGGTGGGATTGACAGGAAATCGTTTAGTAAAAGCTGCTGTTATACTGCAAACTTTTAAAAAATATCTGTATTGTAAAAAGTTGAGTCGTCTGAACGAAGCAATTGTTCAGAAGCTACCATCTTTGGAAAATAGAAAAGGAATTGTTTTCAATCGTTACAACATTAGGCCACAAATATCAATAGGAATTTGGCAGAAGCTCTGCTAGAGCCAGAGCTGGTTGGAAGGTTCTCAGGCATCCATTTTACGAGTATGGTCCAGATCATAACCACATGTTTTAGTCTCTAGCGAATAATTTTGCCGGTGAAAAATTCGCCTCAAGAGAAGCTTGTGACAATAGACTGTCCCAAATTTGTTATTGGTTTTGTATAATAGTGGAATTATCTTCAAAACGGCAATGAGTTATCAAACAAAACGGTGCATAGTTGACTTAAATCAGATGATTTTAAATCTAATAAATAAAACTTTCAATGTTATGTTAAAATAAGGGGTTCCTTTTTATTACACATTATATTATTATGTAGTGGAAAATTTCTCTGTTTTTTCTAAAAGATTCCCTATTGCAATATTTGCGTAGTTTTATTACTAAGCTCGTAATCGTAAAAATTTGTACTGTTGAAACTAATATAAACAATGAATCACATATACTGTTGAAACTAATATAATAATTTAATAGATTTTCCCAATTGTGGGCGTGGTTATTAAAAAATATTAAAAAATAATTACTTTCAGTGGGAAAACTTGGTAAGTTGACAAATAATATATAATGGGAGGAAGTTTCTAACATGTTCACGTATTTAACAAGTAGCTCAACCATTTCTTTTATACTGTTGACCACAGGTGGGCGAAACTGGTTCATTAGGGAAAAGCTTGTCCATTCAATCACTGACCCCAGTTATAGAGTTATGGTCATTTTCAGAGTTAATTTACCAATTGCTCCATTTGTTGATTGATTGTAAACTGTACGCTATGGTAGTAAATTGATAAAAGAAATGGCCGTACCGTATCATAAACTAAAACATCCCTCTAATTAGGGGACGTGATTATTGAAAAATAATAAAAGAAAAATACAAACTTCCAACTAAAAATCTGGAAAGTCAATGTGTTTATTAAGAGAGGGGCAAATTTTTGACACACCCGCCTATCTGACGATAATTTGCTGCTCCGTTCGCGATGTTAAGGTATACAAATACCACATAAGGGACAAATTAATAAAATGTGATCGATACAAAAATATAGGTTTTTCACAAAAAAATAAGAAAAGTTATAATAGTTATAACTTTAGTGTTCAAATACCATATAAGGGGTAAATTAATAAAATGTGATCGATACAAAAATATAGGTTTTTCACAAAAAAATAAGAAAAGTTTTTTTTTTTTTTTTTTTTGAAAAAATCTATATTTTTGTATCGATCACATTTTATTAATTTACCCCTTATATGGTATTCGAACACTAAATTTTGTCTCGTCTTTTGATAATGATTATTCACGATATTTCAAGGTTATTTTCCGTTTGATCCTAGTGACAAACGTATACCGTCTTTGGTTTGCTTCTTCATTTAAGGTCATAACATCTGCTGTTTTCTTGATCATTAATGGTGCCCACTGTTATCGTCAAATCCATATAATTAGGCAACCAGCGAATGCAGGTTAAAGAAACACACAGCTATGACATATTTGCTAATTCTATATAGTTACTTTCTGAAGAAATCATGTTTTGATAGCAGTTGTTTATGTAGTAGTAGTTCACCCCCACATTGTCGTTCCATCCATTTTCCAACGCTCGATATGCCGTTGCTCTTCATTATCGCTTAGTGGCGTCACAGCATTGTCGGATATTTTCAACATATATACGATATTTCACGCTACACCCATGCAAATGAACCGGTTCTTATCAAACCTGCTATTCTTAGGACTGACCCTGGCAACAGGAGCGGACATAGAGAAGCCGTCGAGAAATATCGAAAGATTTATCTTCTCCGTTTTAATAGTCGTACGATAATGGAGTTCCTTCGTGGAGAGATATGGTTAATAGACTAGAGGAGCAAGACATTAATTTGCTGAGTTCATATTTCTCCTCGGACATTGAAAATCAATGCCGTAGATAATGGTTTACCAGTTCCATGCGAGGTATGATAAAGCAAAACTGGAGTAACATGTCTGCCAAACCCAGACCAGAGGGTTTTTCTGCTCTGGTAGCAAGGGAGACCAGGGCCCCCAAGAACATTGTTCTTGCCTGGTCGATGGCGTTGGATCCCTTGTGGGAGCATTGTGCTGGTTGTGGTTGCCCGAACATGTGTTTTCAGTGCTTTTGCGTTGCTTCAGGTTGCGTTGTTGAAGGAAGGCAGAAGCTTGGAAAACACTGTTCATGTCTATCGAGGTCTTCCTAGATTACCTCAACTCCTAACCGGGCGGTAACTTACTTCATACCAAGTCACTGCAAAGGTACTTTGGCTGAGAGAGGAAGCGGGCCCTAAGGAAGTTTTTTCAAGTGGACCTACTTCTAATCTCAAAGGTAGTTCGACTAATCCTTTCGGGATTAGTTTGGGTACCAAAAAGGGGCGCTGGCTGCCGCAAGAAGAAAAGAATTATAACCAAGAAAAGAATTATAGAAAACAGCCCCTTGTGTGATGGCACACCATGTGTAAGGCCTCACGGCGAGACTCATGTAAATATACACAGTTGATTGATGTTCTTAGGACTGTTGTTATCTGCGGTATGCTGAGGTCATGGGCAGAGCTGCTGTCTTTTGTTCAGTTATAAAATTCCCCGCCATCTTTTTCATCTTAATTTTGCTTCCATAAAGCTGGATGTTGTTGCCAATCTTCATTAGAAGTTAGCGCGAGCTTAAAAGTGATCCTTAAGCATTAGATGACTCAACTGTGTTGTGGCGTTATTTGCCTTGCTCGCCAGATTTGGGCTGCACACGTGAGTTTGGGTCCTGCCTTGTATTGTATTTATATTTATGTTCCCAATTTCATAAGCCAGAAATCGCACAAAATAGTTATTTGAGAAAATGCAAATTATGCGAAAAACACAACTAAAAATAATCGTAAGTCGATTCCGATTTATTTGCAAAATATTGGTGTAATATTGGTTACAAAGCCAAAAAGGAGAGTCTTGCTGGCATATGCTAATTCAATACCGGTCTAGTATTACGTACAAAAATAAAAAGTGAATTTTGTTGCCTCACTATTTGTGCTTATTAAAGATATAGAGGAAAAACAAAAATTAGAATGCCAAAATCTTCTGAAAATCTGGTTACAGTGGATAATGGTAACACGACTCCAGTGGAAATGTTGGTTAAAAACAGGAAACTGAGCGAAATGTTGGCACATGTTAACGAAATTGCCAATAAATTTCAAATTATATTAGTTAACTTCAGTATGGATTTGTTACACTTCATTTTTGTTTGCCTAAAGTTTGTGTCTTAAATCTTTTGATTTTTAAAAGCATCACGCAACTGCGTACAGAAAATGGCCAAAAATTGCAAGTTTTTCATTTAACTAAAAACTTTTACTGCATGTTTTCCAATTCTGAAAAAATCGATAACCAAAGCTACTTGTTACCACTTCGTTGATTTTGATTGGAAAAAAAAAAATAATTTAATTTTGTTATTTGAAAATATGTAAACGAAATAGTAAAATGTATTATACAGCAATGAGGAAGTTTCAAACACAAAATCAAACAAGTTTCAGTATTATTTTTTTTGTTTTTTTTTTTTGTATTTTTTGTTGGTTGCTCATTTCACTCGATTTCCTTCTCTTTCTTTCCTAAGTTTTCACTTGGCGCAGAATGGCGTTGTGTTTGGTGTTTGCTCATGCGCTAATACTTTTACTTAGTTGCTATGAAATCTATTGCATGTTATTATTGGTTTCTTCCATCTTGTTGTTGTTATCGTTCCTATTGTTGCTGTAGTTTTGACTTAAAATGCCTCAATAGAGTTGTAAGTTATAGCAAGTTTCATTATTATTTAAATAGTGTGTTCACAACACACTGATGTGTTAATACATTTTGAATCAATTAAGTGCAAAACAAACAAAAGAGGCAGCAATTTTCCAACTCTCACAGGAAAGGAATTAAAATAGCCAAGATATGGCAACACTGCGTTGTAGTATTTGGGGTATTTTTAGGCTACTTAATGCAGTTGCAGATACTTTGATTGATTGCATATTTTATTTGCAAATCAATTTATCATCGTTGTTTTTCGTTGGCCATAAAACAATTTGGTATTTTGTGGAAATTTTTAGGCAATAAATATTTTTTTTTTCTGAGAGGTTTTCATCGTATATTAGGCTGTGTCGGTATGCTTGAGTGCTTCAATTGAGTTTGTTTGTTTGTTTATTTGAATCCGAATTTATTTTATAATCCAATAATAAGAGAAGTAATATATATACATATATGTATATGTATACACAGTAATGTAGACCACAAATTATTTGAAAATTATTTTTGCTGCTACCGCTGTTGCTGTCTCTGCGTTGTATTACAAAATTTAATATAAACCATATTCACATATTTACTATTTTCAACAATTTCTGATATGTACAGTTGTTGCTGTATACCTCTACATAATTATTTGTTTTATTTAATTTTACGCAATTCTCACATTAATTACACTCCGCGAGTCTCCATGATTTTTCATACAGTGTTGTACGTAATTACATTGGAATTGTAATTAGTAAATGTTTTGTGTTTTTACCTCAAGACATACTAGGCAGTGGCTCGTTTTGCACTGTGAAGTTTTGATAGAGAAGAAGAAAATGCTTTTGCAAAGTTTTTGTGTGTAAATGTTGTTGTTTTATATTTTGTCAACAATTATTTGTTAATAAAAATAAATACTTTGTTAACAAGAAAATCATTGACACATAAATGTTTTGCTTTGTAGTGGAATTAGTGGACAATGCATTACAGTTAATTTTTGGATAATTGATAAATAACTGAATACATTGTAAATTTAGACAAATATTGAATATTAAGTACAATGTAGGGAGGTCGAGCTTGGAAGTTAAAACACTGCCGGAAAATGTTTCACAGACAAAGTCAGTTTGAGTTCAAATATTAACAAATTTAATTCATTAGAAAACCATAACTATACAAGTACCTGACCTATCCCCGAAAAATGGATATTTTTCTACCCTATAAAGGGTATCCACACAAGAACGCAAGATTTAAATTTGGCGCCATTCGAAGTGTCATTGTTTGACATTTGAACAATTGTAATTGTTTGCTAGTAGAAGGTACGAGGTTAGTAAAAAATGGAGCTCTACGCGAATGAACAACGTATTCTCGTTGTCAAATTGTTTTACCAAAATGGTGAAAGTTTTGCGGCTACAGTTCGCAAATTGCGATAAATTTGGGGTCACAATAATGCTCCAAAAGAGTCAACTGTATAGAGATTAATGGATAAATTTAATTTTAATGGATAAATAAAAGATTTGCATCTTCACGCATACAAAGTTCAATTGACTCAGGAACTGATGCCAGCTGACAGCGAAGGAAGTTCGTTAATTGGGTATTGGAGAGACAACATGAAAATGCTGATTTTGCCGATAGAATCATCTTCAGTGACGAGGCCCATTTCCATCTTGATGGCTTCGTCAATAGGCGGAATTGTCGCATTTGGGGTGAGGAAAATCCTCGAGTGATTCACGAGAAGCAAATGCATCCTCAACGTGTCACTGCGTGGTGTGGATTTTGGGCTGGAGGAATCATTGGACCTTTTTTATGAAAATGAGGCATGTCAAGCGCAAACAGTCAATGGTGTTCGGTATCGTGAAATGATAAGCAGTTTTTTCGTACTTAGAATTGATGAAATGAATGTGAAAGGCATGTGGTTTCAACAAGATGCTGGTGGATGGAGTTGGAGCGACATCAACACGTACAACTGCGACATTTTCGGTCGATCGACCTGGTCGAAGGCGTCTTGTTGTCTTTACATCACTAACAGACCTAGTTTTGGCAAATTTATCCATTAATCTCTTTTTACAGTTGACTCTTTTGGGGCATTATTGTGACCTCAAATTGATCGCAGTTTGCGAACTGTAGCCGCAAAACTTTCACCATTTTGGTAAAGCAATTTGACAATGAGAATGCGTTGTTCATTCGTGTAGCGCTTCATTTTCACTAACCTCGTACCTTCTACTAACAAACAATAACAATTGTTGAAATGCCGAACAATGACACTTCGAATGGCGCCAAATTTAAATCTTGCGTTCTTGTTGGAATACCTTTTAATACAATTTTTTTATAATAATATAAAAATTATTATATTAAAATTATTTCAAACAATAAATAGACATGGAATACTAATACCCTGAGACAGACAGAAATGCTCTCTTAATGTTGTTTGAATAATGTCAGGACAAGTAATTAATCAAATTTAATATCATAATGTAGACATATGTGGCAAATCATTAAGTTAAAATCGAGGTTATTCATTAAGTTCAATATTCCAAACCATTCCTAAATACACAACCTTTGTTATTGCTTCAAAATAAAAATGTTAACTTAAGATTGACCGCACGGAACAATTAATTAATCTAATCTAATAACATAATGTAGACCCATTCAGTTAATCATTAAGCTAAAATCGAGGTTATCCATTAAACTTAATTTTCCAAATCATTTCTAAGTGCACAACCTCAGCCGTTAAAGCAACCACTATTATTATAATGATTTTGTTCTTTAATTGTCAAACTTAAGACATTTCAGCGACAATCTTTTCATTTTACATATTGCAAACAAAAAAACTTAAGACACAAACTTTGTTGAACATTTCATAACTTTGACTTGCATCAAACAAAGATTTTTTTGCGGCTTCTAATCCCAGTCTAAACAAAAACAGCATTATTGAAAACAGTAATCGTTTCTTGAAGCCATTTTTCCTTTATTTCAAAATGCTAAATCATCATTGAGTTGACTGCAACAAAAAGACCCCCGAAAGAAAAAACACCAAATCAAATTCCCACCGTATTTCATCTGCTGCCCCAAATGACATTTTTCCACACTGTGACTGTGTCCATATAAGGCCAATGACCAAAGTTTAAACGAAAAATTACATAATTTCAGCTGAGCTGTTATTGTTCATCGAGAGATTTTGCTGCGAATAAACAAAAACTGTGACTTAGATTCGCATGAGAAGTAGAAAATAAGAAGTAGTAGTGGAAGCAGAAGAAGAAGAAACAATGTAAAACAAGGCTGAGTTATTAATAGCAAAGCTGCAGCTGCAATTTTTTTTGTCAATGTTTATATGGAGCACAGTGTCCATATTACCACAAGATACCTCTCTTGTATATTTGTTCGTTTATCTGTTCATTTATGCTTCATTTAACTGACAATAAAGGCAAAAACCAAAACAAAATCGCAGCTTAAATGACGTTTTATTTTTGATTTAATAATCGAACCAAAACCAAAATTTAAGCAAAATAATAATTTAAAAAAATAATAATAACAACTAAGGTAAATCAGTGGTTTCGGTCAATTTGCTGTCGATTGGGAAGAGAAAAAGGTTAAGAAATTAATAATAGCGGTAGCAGATTGCAACCGCAATTTATCACAGCGCCTATTGACCGTGGTTAAGCAGGGACAGCTTCGGGACATTGTTGTGCAGTGTATTTGCAATCAATTGTCTTTTGTCGAGAGAACATTACAACAGCAGTGATATTTTTTTTTGGGAGTTAATGATTCCTTTGCTAATAAAATACTATAGCCTTCTTCACTTTTATTATGGTCATGCAAATTTTGTATATTCTTGATCGACATTAAATTAAAGATTAAAGAAGATTAAATTTTGTGCATAAATCAACACTATGGAATCGGAGTTAAGGAGTCGAAATTCGGAAGATTTTCCTGGAGTCAGGTTAAAATATTGTGCATAAATCAACACTATGGAATCGGAGTTAAGGAGTCAAAAGTCGGAAGATTGTCCTGGAGTCAGAGTTGTAGTTGGGAGATCGTGGCGCGATGATTGCTACATGCGATTATCGCCTTCCAAATGTGTAACATTTTCATCCGAAGCCGTCCAAGAAGTGGATAAATTGTAAATATCCGAAATGGATTTTTAATGTTAAACATAATTTTTTGATCAATTTTTGTACTTTTCTGTTAAGATGGGCAACTTCTAAATTTATGGTTATACAACGATCTAATTAATGAGCCATTTGTAATTAGTAAATTCAACAGTTGTAAAATGTCATTTAAGTTCTATTATAATCAGGAACTCCGACGAAAGTTAGGTTTCGTTTCGGGCTTGATATTGTAAAAGTATTTTAAGTATATTTTGATTCTCGCTTTATATAGGGTGATTTTTTAAGGTTTAAGTTTTTCAGGTTGGCTGCACTGGTTGGCAACGGCGTCCAAACGTCATCCGTCAAAGTGAAAAGTGTACAGTATACTTTGCCATTTCATCATGGAATGACAAATGACCTACCACAACGTCTAATTTTCTGCTGTTTCCGCTGTTTTATCGAAAAATTGTGTTCGGCGATGAGGCTAATTTCTTGCTAAACGAATAAGCGTAAATAAGCACAAATGTCGCACTAGAGTGATGAACAGCCACATGCCATACATGAATTACCGTTGCATCCCGAAAAAACGACAGTCTGGTGTGGTTTATGGGCTGTTGGCATCATCGGTCCATTTTCTTTAAAGACGACCGTGGAAGAAACGTTACTGTCAATGGCGAATGATATCGAGCCATGATACACCATTTTTGTTTACCCCAATTGGCTGAGTTGAACTTGGTTGACATGTGGTTTCATCAGGACGGTGCAATATGCCACACTGTTCGTGAAACAATGGATATGTTGGGAGATGAATTTGATGAGCAGCTTATCTCTTATCTTGCGATTCAACTCCTCTTGATTATTTCTTGGGGGGTTATGTCAAGTCGTTAGTCTATGTAGACAAACCGAACACTATTGAAGGCTTATAGAATATTATATATATGTATTCGATTTAAAAAATACTACGATTAAAAAATCACCCATTACATAGACTCGTTTATTACTTGAAGATAAATTAGAAACCGATATTGATTCCGTTTCTCTAACAAAACATACTGAAACAGACATTTTGATTCTGAAAACTGAAACTATATACAGCTTTGTTTCTTGGTCTGAATCGGAACGGATGCCAAATGTAGTTCTGTTGCTTGGCAGAGAAAAAGGCCTGGCGTTAACTGCGAAAGATAAAATGCTTTAAATAATTTATTTTCTGAATTTACGAAATTCTCTCAGAAATTCTCACTTTTCATATAAAATACAAACAAAAGTTTTCATAAACCGATTAAGCACCAAAATTGTTTCTAATTTCGCTTCGGTCATAAGAATCAAAATCGAAATTTTTGGTAGTTTTGTTTTATATGTATTAAACAGAAACAAAATTAAAATACAAATTTGATTCGGTTGTTGGAATCAGGCTAAAAATTTTGTATATTTTTCCAGCCTGCGTTCATAAAACGTTTTAACGAATCACCCATGAACGAAAACACTGTTAACATGGCTTTTGTAAAACATATAAAAGTTTTCGTTAACAACCTAAGTTTCCAAAAAATAACGTTACCATTGTATATTTTTTCAACATATAACTTCATTTGGGTTCACACGAAAATAATAGTTTTATATCAAACCTACTGAATAAATGCAAAGACGAACACAAATAGTTGTTCGTTTGCTGAATAAAAATAGAAGCCATTCAAAACGAAAACCTATTCGAATAACAAAGGCGAACACAAATAGTTGTTTGATTATTTTTCAATGGAATTGAGTGATTCGTTTTATGAAAACAGGCTGTTGATTTAGATTCCAGAAATTAAAACAAATCAAAACTACTTTCGAATAGAATTTCGATTCGTTGACTACAATTTTACATCAAATTTTTCCACAAAAAATGAATTTATCATTTTCGAAACCACTGTGCCATTAGGCGATTCAAAAGGCGTTATCATCCCTGCATGAACAGTATATAATAATACAAATTATGGGGATATTTTAGGTTTAGCAGTTTCTGAACCACGTATAAATATCAAGTAACATTCTGTTTTTTTGTTTAGCATTTACTCTAAACGAATACAACCATATTACTAGTTTAACTACTCACTAAATATTTAAATAATATCTATGTAAATGAGCATCTGTAGAAAGCAAAGTTCATTCCGCTTTATATTTCTTACGAGTCATTGTAAGCTGTAATTAGCGGACAAGGTCAAGGCGTTTCTTTATTTTTCTTTCATATTACTTCACTTAGGACCGTTTTTTGTTTTATAGTTTTTCATTACCCTATTTTTTTTTTTCTTTCAATTGTTTCACTTTTCGACAAGTTTATTGTGAATGAGTGACCTGCGTATGCGACTTCAGTGTTTTTTTGTATACAATTTATTGCATCCATTCAAAATTTCAACAAAGCGTTGTCAATGATGGGTTATAAAATCGCGGTAGATTAATACCTTTAATTAGATGTCTATAAATCATTGTTATATGTTCAATTTGAAGCTAGTTTGATAGGTTGGATTTAGTGATTGCTTAGTTATTAAAGTTAATTGTTTTGTGTTCAGTCGAAGTTGACCTTCCCAGTGATAACTGGGGTGTGAGAAATTATGTGTAAATTAGGATAATTTGTTTTTTTACGGCAGAGACAATTAAGTCTATTTCAACAACAATACAAATGTAAGCATTTTACTTTCTAATATATCGGCAATTACATCTATTATGATTGTAAGAGAATGTTGGCCCGTATTTCAGTTCGCAATAGAGCTATTGTAACTACTAATTATTACTGGAACTAATTTTAATAATGCTAATGTTTAAATCAAATTTACAGTTTCATCATTCAATTAATTTTCAACATTTCCAAATAGAGGGTTATCAAATTTTTCGGTTTCAAAAGTAAAGTTAAATAAAAAACACATAAAGCTGTGACTTTGATTAAACTTTTATTTTATTATAATGCTTGGACTTTGTCTTTATATACGAAAAACAATGACATTTAAATGGCCGCCGGTGGATTTGTTGCAGCAGTGGATCTAGTTTTCGACCATTTTCGCACATTTCGTGCGGTATCTCGGCGAAAACTTGACGAATGTTGGTTTCCAAATGCTCCAACGCTTGGAGATTATCCGGGTAAACACAGTCTTTGACGCATCCCCACAAAAAAGCCTAGCAGTGATAAATCGCATAATCTTGATGGCCAATTAACGTTGCCAAAACATTAAAGTACGCTTTCTGGAAACTTCTTATGCAATAAGACCAAAATCGGTTGTATTGTGTGGCTCGTGACACTGTCGTATTGAAATTACGTATCGTCCAGTTCATAATCTTCAATTGCAGGCCAAAAAAAAGTCAGTTAATATACCGCCATAACGCTCTGAATAACGGTAACGGTTCCTTCAGCATCAATCTCGCAATAGCACCTCCAGACCATAATACACACCAAACAGTCACTTTTTCCAGAAGCAATGGTTTTTCCACAATCATTTCTGGGTTCTTCGAGCCCCATATGTGACAATTTTGTTTATTGACGTAACCACCGAGTGAGAAATGAGCTTTATCGCTGAAGAAAATTTGCTTCTAAAAATCAGCACTGAAAGCCTGTTGCTATAGCACCCAATTAGCATATCTGTGACGATGTGAATGATCTGCCGGACTTAATTTTTGTGTGAATTGTATTCTATATAGATGTAGGTGCAAATTCAAATGCAAATATAATGAGCCGTAAGATAGGCCCTATTGCTGAGAACGTCGTGGAACAGACAAGTTCCGATTATTCGACACTAACAGAAGCGATATTATCGACAGTACATACATTGCAATGATGCACAAGCCTGTAACGCTTCCAGTCTCTTCAGATTTCTTTATAATCTTGACAATTCCTTGCACAGTAGATTGACTTTGACAACCATAATCATCCCATGCTCGAATCACCACTTGTAAGTTTTAGCTACATTTATGCATTCTTCGGTTGTTAAACTATCCATATTCGTAAATAGCAAATCCCTCATAAAATAAATAACACTTCAGATGACAGGTATTTAACAGCAGACAGCCTTGCCAGACCGGGAGTTTTGAAACCGCTAAATTGATAACCCTGTATATAAAAATTAAAATGTCTCCATTGGGGAATACTACGACTTTTCCAGAGAAACGAACAACAATCACCAACGTTTATAGAATATCTGCAAGGTTTTTCGCTTGGCCGTAAACACTTTGTTGTACAAAAAGGACTACTTTTAATCAATGTGTCTGGTCTGAACTCTACGACGGGTGCAATAGAACATCTGATCGTCACTCTGGGGTTTTCTGTCTCGTCACTGGCTATGTGGAGATATTTCGAAGGAATATAATATCGGTCAATTTTGGACACTTCCGGTCGATCGTTTATTTCAGTAGGATAAATTGTTGACAATCAAGGGCCGAGTTGAGTATTTAACGTGCTGGAAATAGCTCATAGTGGATGATTCTCTTCCAGCATTCTGTACTATACTATTACTGCCAAGTCACTTTTTGTATGGAAAGTTTCTGTTGAGTCGCTTTTCGCATAGAAAAGTTACTG
>JAHXMU010000197.1:208784-225874 GCA_019455685.1 Philornis downsi
TTCCGGAGTCTCCTGATCCCCACGTAGCAAAACTGTTACCAAATTGTTACTATGAATAACGGCTCGCTTGCTGCTTCTGTGAACATTCCTGATGTGGGTGCTGCTGATGCTGTTGTTGATGTTGTGTTAAATGCAAATAATAATGCGTCATCTTTGCCGAATGACGATGTTTTTGCTGGCGCTGTTGGTGACGTTGCGCTAGCTGCTGGTTCTGCTGCTAACATGAAGTGGACTAATGTAACGAAAAGAAAGCAGAATAAACGACGTGTTGTGGTTGGCATGAATGTCAATACAGAGCTGGATGTTGTCACTCAGATGAAATGGGTACATTTATCATCATTTAAAACAACAATGACTGCTGATCGTTTGATAGCATATGTGGGTAATCATTTAAAAATTGATAAGGATTCTATTGCTTGCTATCCATTAATTAAAAAAGATATGATTGTTGATCATCTAAAATACATTAATTTCAAATTAGGAGTGGCTCCGGAGCTATATGATAATCTGTTTAAATCTGAACTGTGGACTGCTAATATTAAGATTCGTCCTTTTAAGTTTTTTCCAAAGAAGAAGCCTCTATCTCATGAAGCTTAGTAATGCCATTAAATTCTAATAATTCGCCTTTGAAAATTTATTATCATAACGTGTCTGGTATGAGGACAAAATCTATGTTAATTTTTCCATTTACATCTCAATGTGATTATGATGTCTATGTATTTGTTGAAACTTGGCTTAATTCGGATTTTTTTAATGAAGAATTTTTTGATACAAAAAAATTTAATGTCTTTCGTAAAGATAGAGATTGTGTTTTAAGTGGCTGCTTGAGAGGTGGTGGTGTGTTAATTGCTGTGAATAGTGCCTTCGTTTCGAAACAATTTGAATTAAGTGATGGCAACTTATTATTGGATCAACTTTGTGTTGAAATTCAATCTATTCAAGGAAATTTTTTTATTTGTGCCTCTTATATTCCGCCAAATAGTTTGGATAGTTTGTATCAGGCTCACTCAAATAACATTTTGCATATTTCAGACAATTTAAATAGTAATGATAAAATGTGTATCTTAGGTGATTTTAATCTAAATAATATTGTTTGGAATGAAGTTCATAACATTGATAAATTTCTTCCATGTAATGTTAATAAGTCGTTTGAAATTGAATTTATTGATGCATTACTTAGTATTGGTCTGCAACAAATTAATAAAGTGTTTAATAAATTAAGGCGTTTGCTAGACTTAGTTTTTGTTAGCAATGACATGTTGTTTTCGGTAGTTAAATGCAATTTTCCTGTTTCTCCTGAAACGGTTCATCATTCTGCAATTTGTATTAATTTACAATTTTATAATTTTTCGAAGTCTCACATTCCTATATTAGCTAATGATTATGACTATAATTCCTGTAACTTTGATTCTTTAAATGAACTACTTTCAGATATCAATTGGCCCGATATTTTAGATAGTAATATTGTCGCTATTTGTTATGATGAATTTTTAAAAATGACAAATTTTATAGTCGAGCATAATATATCTCATATTAAGCCAAAGGTTTATAAATTACCTTGGTACACCAAAGGATTGAAAAAATTAAAAAACTTAAGGAATAAATTTTATAGTAAATTTATGATTTCTAATTCCCCGATTGATGACAAATATTATATTCATTATATGCGTGAATTTAATTGTTTAAATAAATTTTTGTATAATCAGTATATACTATCGTTTAATGAGTCTTTAAAGGATAATCCAAGACGGTTTTTTTCGTATATAAAGTCAAAAAAAAACAATTCTTCCATCCCTAAAGGTCTAAAGCATAATAATATTGTTTCAAATTCGGCAGAAGAATCAGTAAACTTATTTAAGAATTTCTTTGAATCAAGTTTTACAAAAGATAACACTGTAAATAATTTTAGTTACTTCGACAATATTGTGCCTTGTGTTGATATTGGGTCTATTGACGTTTCTGATGAGGACATTCTGTCTGCCATTCTTAAGCTCAAAAATTCTTTTAAATCTGATCTGCATGGAATCTCTTCTTTTCTTCTTAAAAAATGCTCAAAAGCTTTTTTAGTTCCTTTAAAAATTTTGTTTCAAAAATCACTTGATTCTGGATATTTTATTCATAAATGGAAAACTGCAACAGTCTTTCCAGTTTTTAAGTCGGGAGATAGAACCTTAGTTACTAATTACAGGCCTATTTCTAAGTTGCCTAACATTGCTAAAGTTTTTGAGCATATTATGCGTGAAAAATTATATTTTTTAATAAAGAGGCATATTAACCCTAATCAGCACGGGTTTTTTTCTGGTCGTTCCACAACTACTAATTTAGCTATTTTTAGTAATTTCTGTTTAAATGAATTTGAAAGTGGTGTTCAAGTAGACACGATATACACGGACTTTTCTAAAGCTTTTGACAGAGTTCGCCATGATATTCTCTTATTTAAGCTTCATAAATTCGGTTTCCACTCCAATGTCTTAAATTGGTTGAAATCGTATTTGGGTAATCGGGTATGTACTGTTTGTATTGATGGTTATTATTCTAGTGCTTATTTTCCTACCTCTGGTGTTCCACAAGGTAGTATTCTTGGGCCTTTATTGTTCAATATTTTTGTTAATGATATTGGTATGTGTTTTAAAAATTCGAAATATCTTATGTATGCAGATGATCTAAAGATTTTTAAATCAATCTACACGTTGAATGATGTTACGTTGTTGCAGGAAGATTTAGATAGGATTGCTATTTGGTCGAAAGCTAATGATTTACCATTCAATACTAATAAATGTTTTAAACTGACATTCCATCGCTGTAGAAATACAATTAATTCATTATATCATATTTATCATGAAATCTTGGAAGAAATTTTTGAATTTTCTGATTTGGGGGTAGTTTTTGACTTCAAATTTACATTCAAAAATCACCTAGATTACATTATACCAAAAGCTTATGCAATGTTTTATTTTATTCGTAGAAATATGTATAAATTCTCTGATCCTTATACAAAAAAAGTTTTGTTCTCTGCTTTTGTACGTTCTAAACTCGAGTATGCATCGGTTATTTGGAATCCTGTTGCATCAATTCATTCTATGCGGATTGAAAAAGTACAGAAAGTGTTTTTAAGATATGCCTTGTCGTCACTTAACCTTACTTCTCCTTTACCGTCTTATGAAAGGCGCTGTGCATTCATTTCGTTGCAAACTTTGGAGGCCAGAAGGAACATAGCGTCTGTTATGTTTCTTCATGCCGTTGTTTCGGGATATATTGATTGTTCAGATCTACTTGCACTCATACGCTTTAATGCTCCATCTCGCTCTCTCCGTCATATGTGTACTTTTAATATTCTTATGCATTCGTCTAATTATATTTGCAATGAGCCCATTAACAGGTCAATGATTTTGTTTAATAGATTCTGCAACAACATTGACCTTTGCCTGCCTCATAATGTCTTTAGGCAATTAGTATGTAATTTATTAAATTAGTTAAGTTATTTACTTTATTTTTGTTAATTAGTTATATAAGATATTTGCTGGTCTGTAAGGATATAATCCATAGACTAAAATAAACAAATGAAATGAAATGAAATTGTGATTTTTACACCATACGTCATGGGATTGGCCGCCTAGCAGCAGAGTACAGACATTTTTTTTTATACCTGAGAGTGCGAAGATTCCAGGTAGATGGAACGGGTGCAATATCCTCATCGGTGGGAGACGAGGAAAAGTCCAAACTCCTTCCGCTCGGGAGTGGTGAACGGCAACCATAACGTATAGTCTCGTGGGAATCCTCATCATCTTCGGTACCAGACTAGGCCTCTGGTCAGACTCTTTAGCTGACCTATTACCAGTTTCAACCCCTTGCGGTCCAGTGACTGGTGTCCCTGCAACGAGCAGCAGCTGCCGCCAATCAAGCTGAACAAGATTGTGGGATCAGTCCGATCCGAACAGTCTTACAGCCGCTCAACCCTCAGGTCAGACAGTCTTGAAAAGGCCGGCAGACCCATTTCCTACAACTACGTCACAGTAACTCTACGCCGAGCAAACGCTTTGGAAGCATACTCCGTAGCTCTGGTCAAAACGCCCTGGGTAGAGAGCATATTGCTGACGGTTCAGTCATCATCTGATCTAATTATAGCTAATCTCTGGAGGTCCCTTATATCTGCATATAAGGGATATTCGCACAACTCATGCTGCCAGCCTTCGATTGGTGCACCGCAATTGCACGACTCACGATTGGACAGGGCTCTCTTATGAAGAAAGACATTGAGTGACCCATGTCTTGACAATAGGAAATAGCAAACTTGAACTTAGCAAAAACCTGAATATAGCACGTCCCTTAAGCTCAGCACTACTCAAGCTCTCCACCATTTTAATGAGCCAGCCCATTGCTGCCAGTGCATGCTCTTTCCTGGCTTTTAATTCCGTCACACAACGAATTACAACAAGATCCAGCGTGGCAGCACGTATCAAAGCTGAAGGCATAGAATAGCTGGCATACAGCCCAATAACACCACTCTCTGACAAAAGAGGGTCTTACGATATTCGAATGCAGAATTCGCCGATCCGTACCAAACAGGAGACGCATAAGGTACGACAGTCGTATTTTAGAGATCATTCGATGAAAAACGTTGCCTTCTGTTACAGCTGCTATTGAGAAAGGCATAAATTCGGAAGTAGATTTTTAAATGGCACGAAATTTAGGTTTTTAGTACACCGATTGAAAAAACCTGAATCAAAGCAAAATATTTTTTAATAAGCTGTTTTTAGGCCAGACACAGATGATGATACTGTAGAAACTTTTTTGTAAGCGCCTGGATGTAACATCCGAATGAAATTGCTACGGAAGATTTTAATGCGAAAATGGAAGGAAAGATGTTTATGGCCCAAAAATAGGAAAATTTAGTCGACATTAATCGACTGGTTACTTTCGACAGGGCGAAAAACCATGTAGTAACTGCGATATTATTTGAACATAGAGGTATCCACAAGACAACTTGGCTATGCCTTGCATTAAATAAGAGAAACCATTGCGGTTTTTTTAACATCCGAATGTGTTCAAATATATGCATTTTATTCAGGAGCTTCATCAAATTCTTATGATCAAATTTGTACAATTGCTTGATGTATATAAATATTCTGGATGTGTGTAAATCACTCTGAAATGTATAGCTTCTTGCGACCATGTTTCTAATAATGCACAGCTTTTCCGAAATTCACTTGGAATAAAAATAGCAGAAGTATGAAATTATGGTCATTGAAAGCATAAGTCTACTCGTCTGGATTACAAATCTTAGCAAGCAGACAGACGCAAACTTGGGCAAACGGTACAAGATTGGTTGAGCCAAAGATTATACAGGATGTTAAATTGTCGAATACATCCTCTTCTCATGCATATTATGTGGTTGTAGATTGATCTTCCAAAGAAATGTAAACGGAATTATTTTTCAGCAGTTATTCCTCAATTAGAGCAGTTGTATTGAAAGGTGTATAAACTGGTTTGTTCCTGCCCGCTTCTATAGATCTCCACTATGTATTGTCTCTGGACTCTTTCTTCTTGGACTCAACATCAGCCCTGAAATGCCGCAGATCTCTTAACGAGATGGCTCAGCATTTCAACATTCACCTTACGTGAGTGCCGGGCCACAGAGACATACCAGGAAACTGCAGCCGAGTTGGAGTCCGTTGGCATGCCTCTAGCCACTTGCAAGCTTCTACTGCGAAATAGATCAGAAAATTTAGCAACAAATAGTAGGTTGACATCTGTCCGAGGCTGTAATCAATCCAGACAGATGTGGCCCTGCCTAGATTTAAAACGTTCACACACACTGCTGTCGCTATCAAGACCCGGCGTCTCATTGCTTTTATCCATCCATCCATCTGTCTGATTCGAAGACATGCAGTGAGACTGAAGATGGCGATTAGTGAATTTTGTTTGCCCTGGCGAATAGACAGGGATCAACACTGGGCTCTTATTTCTTTAGGAACCTAGGAGATCTGAACGATATACCTATAGATATTGTCCGGCTTAAGAGCTTCCAAGATGGTTCAACGGGGGAAACTAGGAACATCCATATCTTTAGTTTCCGTGGTATCACATTGGACTATACAGTCTAAGTGAGTCTGTCTATTCAGACTGCCACACTGACCTAACCTAACCTAACTGTTTGAAATTAACCAATAAAGTTTTACAAAATACATATTAAGATTAAGAGATGGGTTTGGTCTTGTATGGGCGAAGTGCTTTATCTTGGACCGGTTTTGACAGTCCAGTAGGTCATGACCAATTTTGATATTTCACTCAATTTGAATATTGACTCATTATCATATAAGCGGACGTATTAAAAATGATTTATTTTCATACAATACATAACGACAGATTTTATGCTTCCAACAGAAAACCTTATGTTTTTGGCGTTATCGAACAACGACGGCCTCATTTAGAGCATATTTGAAATTTGAGGTGGTTTTACATCAGGTTTGTAAATTAAGACGGATTAAAATTGATTTTAATTAACGAATAAATGGTAAAAACGATCCGCTGTACATTTCCGTACTCGCATTCGCATTCGAAAAACTTTCAATAATTAGTAATAAAATAGTCCTTCGAATATCACCTTATAAAAACTGCAAAAACGAATCATTGCCATCGCTTCTATCTTGTCGAAAAATGTAGCATACCTTCCTTGTGGGTGGAAAATATTCGATACTGTTAATTTCTGTTAAATGTGAAGTGATCATTCAATGATTGCAACCGAATAATTTTAACGTTTCGTAAATTTTTTTGTTCAGTGCAGATACGTCCTGAATTAATAAAATTTTGAAAATATTAATAAGTTATAATAATCCATTAGAAAACAGATTGTGGGGGGTATCTAAAGGTTGTGGGCAAATCGGCCTCTTGAAAATGTGTTTAACTCAAAATCAAAACGTCCAAAATATCAAAATTTTTTAAAAATTCCCAACTTTTAGTTATATTTTGCACTTAGCTTTATTTTTTTCGCCAATTATTATTTTGCAGATTTTTTTTTCTTTTTTTACAAAAACTATGGAGTTATCTCGTTATTGTGTTCAAAAAACAAATTTTGTTTTAAGTTGGGAGTGCTTTGGCAGTCATCTGTGCCAAATTTCATAACATAAATGCCGTTAGTATTGATCTACAGTTAGGTTTGTACTACACAAAAAGGTAATTTCGGCAATTTTTTCAATATATGATTTCATTGAGAAAAGAAACTGCATTAAAATTTGTTTATGAAATAGAATTCCTGCTGGCGGAACGTTTAAAATGTTTATTGAATAAGCGTTTTTGAAACGAAATGCTTGCAGTGTCGCACAAAAAACGCGTTATCCATTTTCCGGTTTCAAAAGTAAAGTTAAATAAAACACACATAAACCTATGATTTCGATGAAACTTGAATGCTTAGACCTTGCCTTTAAGTACGAAATACAATGTCATTTAAATGACCGCTTCAGGATTGGATGCAGCAGTGGATGCTTTTGAGGTAATTTTAGACCATTTTTTTGCACATTTTGGCCAGTATCTCGGCGATAACTTGACGAGTGTTAGTTATCAAATACTCCAATGTTTGTGGGTTATCCGCGTAAACACGATGTTTGACGCAGCTCCACAAAAAATGTCCAGCGGCATCAAATCGCATAATTTTGGTGGCCAGTTGACGTTGCCAAAACGTCAAATAACTCTTTCTGGAAACTTCTCATGCAATAAAGCAAAAATCGATGGTGGTGTGTGGCTCGTGGCACCGTCTTGTTGAAACCACATATCGTCCAGTTCATAATTTCCAATTGCAGGCCGCAAAAAAGTTGGTTATCACACAGCCTTAGTGCTCAGAATTGCCGGTAACGGCTCCTTCAGCATCATTTTCGAAAAAATACGCCCCAATGATACCTGCAGACCATACCAAACAGTCACTTTTTCGGGACGCAATGACTTTTCCACAATCACTTCTGGGTTTTTCGAGCCCCATATGCGACAACCACCTAGTAAAAATGAGCTTCATTGTTAAAGAAAACCAGCATTGCAAGCCTGTAGCTGTAACACCCAATCAGCATATTGTCAGCAATTGTTGTCAGCAATTGTTGCGTGAATTGGACCCTATATGACGGAGGTGCATATCCAAATACAAAATACGCCGTAATGAACCGTGAGATAGGTCCAATTGCTGAGAACACTGTGGAATCGATAAATTCGGATTATCCGCCACACTTCCATTAACAGAAGTGATATTTTCGGCAGTGAGTACATTGCGATGATGCACAGACTTGACCCCACCTATAACGCTTCTAGTCTCTTCAAATTGCTTTATAATCTTGCGAATTCCTTTCACAGATTATGACGACCATACTCACCCCGCAATGCACGAAGAGTGCCCACGTTTAAATCATCATTTTTGTAGTAAGTTTTAATTATTTTTACGCCTTCTTCGGTTGTTAAACGATCCATATTCGTAAATGGCAAACCTTTCACTAAATAAATAATACTTCAGATGGCAGGTATTAAATGGCTGACAGCCTTGCCAGACCAGCGGTTTTCAAACCACTAAATGAGTACTTGATAATAAAGGGTGTCCCAACAAGAACGCAAGATTTAAAAAAAACAGTCAATGGTGTTCGGTATCGTGAAATGAAACCAGTTTTTTTCGTGCCTAGAATTGAAGAAATGTATGTGGACGGCATGTGGTTTCAACAAGACACCGCCACATGTCATACAGCCAGAGAAACAATTCAATTGCTGCATCAGTCATTTCCCGGTCGTGTTATTGCGCGTTTTGGACACTAAAATTGGCCGCCTAGATTGTGCGATTTAACACCATTCGACTTTTTTCTTTGGGGTTTTTTGAAGTCGATGGTTTAAAAGAGGAAATTGGACGCTGCATTAATGAAATACCGCAGCGTTTATGCAAAACGGTCATAGAAAATTTCATTAAAAGGTCGCGTGTGTGCCAGCAAAGCCGCGGCGGCCATTTGCCCAATGTGTTGTTCCATACATAACCTCATTCTGTCTACTTTACGATATAATAAAGTTTCACTATTTTTTTATGAAACACAGATATTTAGTGTTTCATTTAAAATTTAAATCTTGCGTTCTTGCTGGAACACCCTTGATAATATGAATGCCAGGGGTACAGATAATTTCAACCATAACTTATTGGTTTGGCTATCTTATCTGTAGAAAGGCAGAGACTTATTTATGGTCCCATATATTTTCCTAATTTGATATTGTCGTTCTGCTTTTAGATAAAATTTTAAAATTTTGGATAAAATAAAATCTTTTAAAGGCATTCTTTTGATGAAAGAAAGGACGAAAAAAGCTGGCACATAAACCTTTTGTTTACAGTAGTAGGCGAAATGAAGTAAAGTAATGCAAAAGCGACTAGAAACATTCGACAGCTCAGTACTGCTATTCATATTTATTACATATCAATACTATAATGATTAGTTTATTTTAATGTTGAATAAAAAATTGGAAAATTTAACGTGTCAATTTTTTTTCTATCGATTGGTTATTTAACAATTGGCGGTAGCCTCGTCTTGCAAACTTTAATATATAATTTCTAATCAACAACTAGTTGAAAAGTTCCATTAATTGCCCACTGTATGTACCATAGCTCAATCGCTCAACAGTGTCTTAGCCTTCATTACGAACTGCTTATTTGCTTTGCAATAAAATTTCGTATTAGATATTACTGTTTGAGATATTTATTGTTCATTTGCATCAGCAACCATGTTATTTTTGTTTTCCATTTTCAAACCTCCAACAATCCCTCTTGCAGTCACAAAAAAATTATCTATTATGTTTATTCATAAATAAAAAAATTCTAGTTTTTCTTTATTTGTTACATCGTGTTTGAAACAAGTTTTTCTTGGCCTTTCAATTTTTGGCAAAAAAAAAGTAAAAATCAAGCGAATAATAACAAAAGATCGTGTGCCTGTACAAATATCTCGAAAAGTTCATTAAACACCCAGCCATGATCTTGTACTACAAAAGCACAAAACAAAGACAAGCATATAAACTAAAATTACCTTGATTGACTCTAAGCCAAAAATTCCAAAAACAAACTGTGCAAAATGTTTCCTTACGCACACGACAACTTAAGATACTCCAAACCTAGAGTCTTTGATCCAAACCAAGTCAACTCTACTCTGGCTATGTACTTGCATGGAATCAAACAAACGCACCTGCTGCAAGTTGATGCAACTTTAAGACAACGTATTTGGTGGTGGCCCCACAAATCCTATTGAGTAATGTGCAAAAACTTGTCCCAAAGGCGACTTGATCAGAGACTTCATATATAGAAGCTGCCAGCACACAAACAAACAGGGAGGGAGGCAGAATGACGAGGAGTTGCAAGCTCCCTCCCAAGCAGTGGCATTACGTCACTAACCAGCCAAACCACAAGATATCCACAGTCCGTATTTATGCCTACTAACTTGGCTTATATATATTTTACCTGTAGCATATCGTTCGTACTTGTACAGTATACTTTTTGGTTAAATTTTCTTTATTTATTTGTATATTTTTGTTGTTGTTTTCTGATTGGTAATTACGCTTAATGGCTCTCATATAAACTATTTATGAAAGATATACGCAATATCAACAACAACTTTTTTGGTTTTTGGTGTTTCTTTAGAAATTACCACATAAATATGGTTGCACTCACTTCACGCTGGCTGGATATGTATGTGGTCAACAAGTGGAATTTGAGATTTTGATGTTTATAAATAGGTTTTTTTCTTGAATTTGTATAATTTCATCGATTTGTTTAGGTTTTGGTGATTTTTCTGTTTTTTTTTTTTCTTTTGACATTTTCTATCACTTATTATGAATGTGAGTGAATGTGCAGAAATTTACAATTTACAATTATTGGTAGGAAAATAATTTTGCAGTGGGTTTGGGGCAGTAGGGCATGGACATTCACTTGCAGCAGACTAGAAGTTTCCCACAGTGCTTCGGCCTAATACAGGGATTTGACATAAATCAGAATAGTGGCATACAATAGAAATGTGATACACAGTTTTGGTTAGTAATAATTAAGAAAATGCAATGATTTCATGTACTCCAATCGGATCAGCAGCTCCGCAATTTCATCTTACTGTAAACAGTAAAGAGTTTGATGCTGGGCTATCACCCTGCATATAGGTAGATCTGTGGTCACAACCCATAACAGCCTAAGTCTGTTTTTCAATATTTTTAGTACAGGAGTTTAAAGTTTTGAATCTTCACTGAAAATCAAGAGAAGGTGTTTTTTGGAAAACTTTGCTACAGATTCCATGGAAACGAATTTCTTTACTTAGTTGTTAGCAAAACATAGTTGTTTATTCTCGCAGTCAAAAGATATTATCGAAAAAGACACTTAGGCTCTTATGAATTGTTGAACGAAAGAAAGTCAAAAACTTCAAGTTGAGTTAGGCCATTATTCCAGATTAAATAAAAATTTTTTTGTTTGGAGAAAGACCTTAACTCAATTTATGTTTATCAAAAAACGAAATTGTAATTAGGAATAAGAGCTTAACTCAAGTTGGGAAAATAAAATTGTTTCTTTATTTTTTTGGATTAACGACTTAAGTTGATTTAGGCAATGATGAAAAAATAATGTTTATATTTGTTGTGATCCTAAATTGACTTAGGCAGTTAAGCCAAAATAGTCATTTAGAAAAATAACTTAAGCTATTAGGTTTTTTAGGATTAATTGCCTTCCTAGAAGAGATACAAACATGAAAAATTTAGAGCAAATAAATTTAGATACGCTGAATACGATGGTGCTAATAACTCAATTGTGTCCTAACTCGAGTTAGGCTGTTTCGGGTTGTGACCACAGAGATAACGTTAGAAATATGGTTATGGATAAGAAGAGTGTTCTCCAATTATAGAGAAAATATCTTAAATTATCTTATCTTATGTTTTATAAGTTCTTTATACCAGATGACGTCATAGATATTTCGCAAATCCGCACCAATCATACTAATTGCCCACCGCCTAGACATAAATAATTTACTGTGCTGGTGGCCTTCCGGCAGAGCAATTTAGGGCAGGTGGTGATGAGCTGATAGTGAGCATGCATAAGCACCTAAACATCAATTGTCTCAACGAATGTAGGCTCGATAGTTGCATTCTAAATGAGTTACGTCGTGGTTTCAAAAAGTCGAACCGATCCAATTATAGCGGTATCAATATTTTACGCATCACTTGTAAGTCAGATAGTTGGAATCTAAACGAGCTACGTGCTGTTTTCAAAAAATCAATCCGATCCAATTATAGCGGTATCAGTATTTTAAGCATCACTTGTAAATCAGAAAAAGAAAACCGATCGATATTCTAGAGTTGCACTGCTGCTGTCGTTTCTTCTTTGCCGCTCGCGCTGCTGCCAGTGTTTGCATTAGGGAAAATTATTTACAGGCTGTCACAAATTCTTCGATTCGAGTTCTCAGCATAAATTATTAGCAGGCTGCCACAAAAACTTCGGTTCCAGTTACAAACCGACTAATGAAAAGTAGCAGGTGAGCCCCCGCTGTCATAGTTTGCGATCAATTGGGAGATGTTACTGCAACATTCTCAAACATTAAGGAAGTATCAGCGTAGGTGAAAATTGTGGTAGACGAAACACCCGTTTTTTACTTTTTAACGTTTTTCATAAGCACTTTTCTTCACAGGCACTTTCATACAGGAAAGCGTCTACAGCGTCAGCTATGGCTTCATACAGTTTTTGCCATATTGAACCATCGAAAGCAACTTTATAGTTGACAAAAAGATAGTATATGTTAATCCAGTTTCTTGGGTCTATGCCATAATACAAATACTTGATTAGTTGTGGATTTACATGATCTAAGGCCGCAGTGATGTGGTTCAATCAGGTCAGCTAGAGTTGGTTTTACTCTTTAACATATCTGATAAAATTGTTTTTCTCAGCTAATACATGCAGATTATCAGTTCATCGCTAACATTCCTTAAACAACTCTCCCGACAAGCCATCAATGTACTCAATTTTGTTGTTAAAATATTTAATGTATAGTAAAAACAAATCCATTATCCATTTCCAATAGATAGCTTAAGTAATTTGTATCTCTCGTCGTATAAGTGCATTCGAGTAATGCTAGATGGAGTTAGATATATAAAATTTTCGTATTACTAAAAATCTGCTAAAACAGATTTGCGATTATTTAACACAGGGTTGTTTAAGCGAGCGGTAAATATGGACTCCAGCGATGAGAAGAAGTCATATTTTGCAGTTTTACTTCGATCAAGGTGAAAACGTAATCGAGGCGGTTGAAAATGTGTGCCCTTATACCGTAACCTCTAATTACGCGAAATTCCGTTCTGGTAGTTTAATTCTCAAAGACCCACCACACTCTGGAAGGCCTGTTGTCGAAAATGTCGTTAGGATAATGAAAATCGTCAAGTCCGATCGTGATGTAAACCCTGTTTCGATTGGGCAAGAGCTAAACATTAACCAAAGAAATCATTTGGATGAATACAAAAAGAAACTCAAACAAGTTAACGCAAAAAACCTCATAGACCGAATTTTCCTTTGCGGATCACAAAATCTCAACAAATCGACCCATTCCTGAAGCGGATGGTGGTAACGTTAAATGAAAATTGTCATGATCTAATAGAGGGCAGCCAGCACAAACGATAGCCAAGCCAAAATTGAGAGTCAAGAACAGTGATTTGCGGGTCTTACATGGAATTTTCTACTATGAGGTGCTGCCCTACAGTCAAACTTCTTATTCAAATCTGCACTATAAACAATTGGACCACATGAGCAATGGTTTATGGACCGTCTGAAAGAAACAATCAGTCAGAAGCCGCCAGCTTTGATCCATAGGAGAAGAATTGTATGCCCAAAAGTATACAACAGTTTGGGAAGTTTTTATAGTCCCGGTGTAACACCGGTCTATAGCGAACATTCTAGCTGACGAGCATTTAATCCATTTAGAAGAAGCTAATTGATATAATCCATTTATAATGGTCTGTTAGTGGGCTGTGCCTAGTTTTAACAAATGTCTAACGGACATTTAACCAGAGAGACGGACATCTATCAATTGATTCAGAAGTCACGAAAAATTTTTGGTCAAAAGATACTTGGCGCTTTAAAAGCCTCCTTCTGGGTGTTACATAGTTTGCCGTATCAATTGGTGTATAATTTTATTTAGTGGATATTTCATTTGGCTACATCGATGTATTAGAAGTGAAATTAATGTTCTCGCCAGGCTGCAATGTTGATTTTTGTTCATTTGGTTATCAGTCAACCAAAAACAGTCGATGGAAAACTTGAGAAAAAGCGACCAAATAGTACGCATCTACTTCCTAAACAAATGACCTATTTAATCTGTATATTCTTACCATTATATCTTTTAAGTCCTTGTACTGAAATAAGCCAAACTTAGCATGGTTACGGTCACATCCTTTCCTATGGCTCCCATACAAATGACCGATTTATCGAAATTACATCTTTCTCATGTAATCCCCAATTCAAAGATTACAGTACGTACGTACGTAGGTCTTTTAAATGTGTGGATGTTGTATTTCATACTAATACTCGGTAGAATGTGAAGAAAATCTATGGGATAACCACATTTTTTGTAGAAATTCCAATTCATCGTACCGCCGTTAATTCAATACAACTAAGCACGCATCAAACATTTAGTAATCTTAGTCCTGTGATTGAAAATGAACCGCATTGCCACGCCTCTTAGGACGCCACACATACAAATTGGTCTATTTAGCAATACACAGTGATCATTCTATAACTTCCAAGAAGAGCGTCTCAGAAAGTTGTAATTATGAATAATTTTTTAAATAAAACTAAAATGTTTTTTTCTGAAAATGTCTGGTGTTTCAACAATCTGTATAAGAACTTCTTATAAACATGGATAATAATTAATAATTATTATTAACTTTTTACTTTTTTGATACTAATACTTGTGATTTATAGCAAGAATATATTACATGATTGCTTGAGCAGTTGCTTCAATAATGTCGCTTTTTATTAGAGCGCAGTAAAAAGGTTAATGCAATATAATTTTGTGTCCTTTGGGCTCGATTTTACTATTCAATTTTCATGCTCACATATTGTTGTTTATATAAAAAATAATTTTTAGTTAATAATAATTATCATTAACCTGTTACTCTTTGGATACCAAAGAATGTTATTCATAACGGGAATACATGGTTATCCATTTTTCGGTTTCAAAAGTAAAGTTAATTAAAACACACATAAAGCTATGATTTGTATTTCATAATAATGCTTGGATCTTAGCATTATGAAATGCAATGTCATTCAAATGACTGCTTCTGGGTTGATTGCAGCAGTGGATCCTTTTGGGGCTAGTTTTCGACCACTTTTTCCCACATTTCGGGAAGTATGTTTGGGGATTATCAGCGCAAACACTGTCTTCGACGTAGCCCCACCAAAAAAAAAAAAAGTCTAACGGCGTCAAATCGCATGATCTTGGTGATCAATTGACGTCGCCAAAACGTGAAATTACACTTTCTGGAAACTTCTCGTGCATTAAAGTCAAAATCCGTCGAGTTCTGTTGCACTTAGAGCCGGCTTGTTGGAACCACATATCATATAGTTTACAATCTTTGATTGCAGGCCAACAAAAAACAATGTCGGTTACCATGCGGCCATAGCGCTCTGACTTCAAATTCGGATTATCCGTTACACTTTCACTAACAGAAGCGATATTTTCGGCAGACTACATCTGCAACGCTTCCAGTCTCTTAAATTTCTTTACAATCTTGCCCATTCTTTGCACAGTAAGTCGATTTTGCCAAGCATAATCACCGCGTAATGCACGAAAAGTGCCCACATTTAAATCACCACTTTTATAGTAAGTTTTAACTATTTTTACGCGTTCTTCGGTTGTTAACCAAAATGCCAAACCTTTCACTAAATACATAATATTGCAGATGACAGGTGTTTTGCTGACAGTCTTGCCAGACCGGCGATTTTAAAACCACTAAATGGATAGCAATATATATTGCATGAATGTATGACAGTTGCCTCAATGAGATCGCTTTCTATTAGAATGCTATAAAAAGGCTTAATGCAGTACAATTTCATATCTTTTCAGCTCGATTTTACTATTCCATTTTCATGCCAACTACTTCTTGTTTCCACTGTTTCACTGTAAAACTCTTAATCATTTCTGCAATATTCCTTTCATCGTGTAATTGTCCCGGTGGTTTAAACCATTTATTCATAATATATAATACTTACTAACAATTACCAATCGTTACTATGAGCAAAAACCGCTATTAGTAGCATTTAACAGCAGTTTTTGCATGTTAATTTAATTGTAAGCGTTCGTTTTTTTTTAACAAGTTTAAAATATTCCCAGTCTCCAAATCAGAAAATTCAATTTGTTAGAGGAAGTGAAGTTTTTTTTGGTTATAAAATAGGATTATATAATATATCGGCTAAACAATTTGAAAGTTTGGCAAAATACGTAATTTGATGATCAACATGAGTGTAATTGTTCATTAATTTAAATTGCTAAATGCATGTCTTCCTATTAACCCACATGAATTATTGCAAATGGTACGTACATAAGCTAATTATAGTCATTATCACAAGAGCTATGAGATGGCTCACATAATAATGCATCGCTTTCAAATTGAAAATAACAAATTTGCAATTATTTTTAATTCTTTTTCATAATAAAAATATGTAAAAGAAGAGCTTCTGAGAGAAAAAGTCCATTGTCAGAAGTGGGATTCGAACCCACGCCCTCAGAGAGGACCAGAACGCTCGCACAATTCTGTTGAAACAGAACAAGTTTTCACTTGAGTCTGGCGCCTTAGACCGCTCGGCCATCCTGACATATGAGATAGATTCAGCTAAATAATCGTTTTCTCCCTTAAGCACACTCAACATAGTAATTCTATTTATAACTAGAAATGTAAATGAACATTTGTATTTAAACAAATAAGTAATGCATAGCACGTGGGTTGTCTTTAAGAGTTGCCAAGTACAGACAACGGAAAAAGTGCTAAACTGATATGAAGTCTAAGAAAAAATAATGTACTTTATTGATCGTATAAAAACCAACAAGCAAACAAAAAAAAAAAAAAAAAAAAAA
>JAHXMU010000197.1:236297-248303 GCA_019455685.1 Philornis downsi
AGAAAAGGGCAAATATCAAAGTTTCATTCGTGAAATACCGGAATTCGTCTCTCAGGGGAAATGGTTTCTTCAAAATTTTCAATTAGTTACGAAATAAATATATATTTCAAATCGATTAGGAGAGTATCGGCGTCGCATGAACAATGAGAGAGTATGAGCTATATGCCGATATCGGTGTAGGGAAACGCATTAATATACAGCGATTACGTTGGCTGGGTCATGTTGTGCGGATGGACCCAAATGATCCGGCACGGAAAGTTTTCGACAATGAATGAATGGATGGCGCAGAAGAGGGCGACCAAAACTCCTTTGGAAGGACCAGGCTTTTGAAATACTATCGAAACTTGGTTGGGCGAATTGGAGGAGAAGCACTGAAGAACGAAGCGCTTGGAATTATTTTGTACGGGCGGCGTACAATAGATAAGTATGTCTTTTCCAGTCGCCACCTAAGAAGAAGAAGAACTACTTATGTTCAATTACATAGACACATCTAAGAAAACTCTGCTCCGCGTAACATCAAAAGAAATAGTCAAGGCTGAAGAAATAAGGCAAATTGCAAAAAACTTGGAACAAATATATCATAATAATTGCCGTAATAAGAGCAAACATAGAAATTTGTAATGGAGCATACTGATTTAAAGGCAGCGGCGGCGATTCTACTGAGAAGTATTGTTTGCTCTGAAAGTTTGAGTCTTAAGTCTTTTGGTTAGCCTTTCTTGATGGCTCTTAAAGGCAGTGGCGGCGATTCCACTGAGAAGTATGTATTGTTTACTCTGAAAGTTTGTGTCTTAAGTCTTTTGGCTTATAGCCTTTCGCTAATTTCGCTGATGATTGCGAACATCTTTAGAAAATATTATAGGAGATAGAATTTGTAGCACTTTGAGGACTACTGGAAGAATCCGTTCTGTTCGCTGACCTAGAAAACTATATTTTTGACATTGTATGCTTACAAAACTAAACTTTCGATTTCTGGTATATTAAGAAAGGTAAAGCAATGTGTGACTTGTTTGCATGTTGTGCGAGATCAAGTAAAAAGAAGCACAAAGCAGCAATGCTACTAAATTTACTTCTCCTGAGTAGCCAGCAAATTTAGTTAAACACTTCTGCGCTAGGATGCTCACAAAGTAGCTATGCTACTTTAGGTAATTTACTTCCCTTGAGTAGCTAGCAAGTTTAGTTAAACACCTCTGCGCTTGGATGCCCACAAAATTTTCTACATAACATAATAATTGATTTAGTAATTCTTTGTTGATACCTCATTCCATTCACTTAAACACTGGTCATATTACACACATTCAATTACTCTGCATTGACCACATATTTTTGTTCATTCTCTCTGCCACTGTTCATAACAAACATTATCCTTATATGGTTGTCATGTTATATAATGCTATACTTTATAACACTTCCTTTTTTTGGTCAAACGGCCTGTTTAAAAATTACATAATATGGTTAATGCGAAAATTAGACCGACTTTCTTAAAATAAACTCTTGCGCATAAAGCGTAAGACAACCTTAAGCGGAAACGTGGCTGGGCTAGCTAAAACTTCCGTTTGCCTTTATATAAACAAATAAATGTCAGAAATACGTGAGGTTCTGCGAAAGGTAAATTTAAACGTAATGGTGTCAGCACAATTTAGCGGTTATGACGAGACCGCATAACAAACTGCATTGCTGAGGTGTGCCTGGTCTATAAAAGGTTCATTGATTTAACGTCTTTGTTGCGTATAGTTGCAAACAATCAACTTTATTAGTTAATATCACAAATGTTATGTAATATTAAGTGTTATAGATTTACAGACGGAACTTTTGGTGTTTTTTTGTTTTGCTTACATGCAGCCTCGTAAAGAGATAAAGCCGGTATTGTTTTCAATTTTTGCGATATCGCTAACAACTGTGTGTTGTGGCACGTTTGCGTCTGTGCCTCTGTTTTTATGGGCTTTGTGCCAAGTTCATTGCAATTTTTTGTTTGTTTTGGTTTTGGTTTTGAATGACTGAACATTTCACTTCTTTTCTGTGTGCGTTGAGGGTTTCTTGAGTTAGCGTGGCGGTGATTAAGCCACGCCACTATAGTATAAGTTAGACTGCGTGAAGTTGAGCTGAAGGCATTTGTTTTTCTATTATTATTATTTTTTTTTTTTTAATTTTTACATTGGTTTGTTTTGCTAAACTTGGCATTGACGACACAGCCAAGGGTGTAGAAAAGAAAATATTGTTATGTGTTCATGTCACCGTAACTTGACACTGAATAAAATGTTAGATAATAAAACATGTTGATGGAAATGCAATAGTTGCACTTTGGATAAACCATTTGAACAAATTTGGAATATAGAAGGAGACAATAGGGATTAAGACAGCAAAGATAGCAAAGATATTGGTGTACATCCTAGGCAGATATAGTTACTTATTAATTACATTTTGCTCAAGCAAAAGATGATCGCTTCAAATAGCTGGCCAGGCAAAATGATACAGTTATTCAGAAAAATTGAAATTTTTATAAAATTTTTAGGATTAAATTTGAGCAAAATGTAATTAATAAGTAATTATAGGTGCCTTGCATGTACAACAATATCTTTGCTAAAACCGTCTTAATCTCTGTTGTCCTTCACTACTCCACATTTGTTCAAATGCTTGACCTAAAAGGCAACTATTGCAATTTCATCAATATGTTTTATTATCCAATACTTTATTTAGTATCAAGTTAGGGTGACATGAACACATAACAATATTTTCTTGTAGAAAACACTGAAACTTCAATTTATGTTACAAATCAGATACCCGTTTTAAAGGAAAACACTCAGTAAATAATACCGGAATTTTTAAGTTTATATAGCGCCTATACAGGTTCTCATGCTAAATATAATACTACACATTACCGGTTGAAATTAAGCAACATTGAGCAAGCTCTTAGCTCTTACAGTTTATTTTGATCAAAATTATTAATCAAAAAATCAATGAAAAATTTTGAATATAATAAAAATTTTGTTATTGAAGATATAAAAAATTGGTTGAAAATTTTGTTTTAGCTTTTAAATTGTTAAGCTCAAAAACCATCCCAATAGTTTTTATTTAATAATATAGAGAATTGAGCTTATATGGACAGCTAAAACTTACAATATTAACATTTTACAGTGTAATTGGTGTACATTTGATGATACTAAGACGTCATAGAAGAAATTTAAATATGTTTAGATCTATTTTGATTTGATTTGATTTAAATATTTTTTGATTTATATTTTGATCTATTTGCCCGAAAGATAGCAGTTTAGTATTCATGCTTACTAAATTAACTCCCTCAGAAAATGAATCCGTATATAAATGATCCTTGTAGATTTGACTTTTTCTGCTATCTAGAAACCGTTCGAATTTAAATTGAAATCAATGAATTTATCAAAAACTTGTCATGGGAGATTTGAAAAGTCGGCATAATTACATATATAGCATTTATGCTGACTTTTCAAACGTATTACATTTATGTTTTCGTCTTTGGATTTTAATGGTTATTTCGACGCAAATGGTGGATTGAATGATAAAAATGATAGGATTAACATTTTTATGTGGTTTTGTGATCTTAGAAACACCGATCAAATCAACAAATACAGAGATGTGTGAGTTATTGGCAATGCAATGATAATTTTTTGTTCGTCCTTAAATGCGCATATCGTGACCGATCGAGGAGGGATGGTTGTAATATGCAGCTGTCGTTATTAAACTGCTAGTTTCATATTTAGTAAGTCCAAAAATATAAAAACATATGCTAGCGGAATGTGAACACTCGCAGAAAAGACTTATTTTAACGTACATTTCGTTTGATGAAGTGTATTCAGAATATCTAAACAATATTAACTGGTGTCATTTTTGGTTACGCTGAATAGACAATTTCTCTGCCAATATAATACTATGTTAAGTCTACATAATTCTTGGCTGCCAAAACCTGCGAATGGAAGATTTTTATCGTGCTATACTAAATTTCGGGTGTAGAGGCCATAAGACCATCACATGCTAATCCAAAGTTACCTACAATTTATAAGAGATATCACGCAAGAAAAAGTACGATTTTTTACTGTCCTTTCCTTCATTTACTACTTTTTTTCAAATGTTCAATGTTTTTAGTGTCCTTTCCTTCATTTACTATTTGTTTTTAAATGCTCACTTTTAGGGCAGCATATTTTTGCAGCCTGTTTACAAATTGCCTCTAATAAAGAAGTCTGGACAATGAAATCGGATGACAGAAAGATTACTATCGCGCAGCCCCTTTATGTCGGCAATTGAGATTGTAAAGCTGCCACAAGTGTGTTCTAGAGTTATAGCTTAAGAAATACTACGCCAGGAAATAGAAAGACTTAATTTTGTAGAGGTCAAGCAATCCTACGCCCGGTATATTTAATGTTCAGCGTTATGCTTTTCAGCACGGCATTGGTATCAACATGCCATATTCGGTTACATATCTCATAGACTATATCTCGTAAAACGCAGGAGATCCGGATAATATAATTACAAATTTTAACTTTTCAGTTAAAATTAATTTAGAATTTTGAATTTAGAAAATTGATGCATTGTCTGTATTCTTTGAGACGAAATGTAATGATATTTAGATTCATTCTAAACAGAAGAATTCTAATGAGAAACAACAATCAATTACAGAGAATCGTGTTTCCAGTCAGAAATTGATTTAGTTCCCTTCTGTTATAGTTTAAAAATAAACCTTATAATTAAAAAGATGCTATATAAATAATATTATTCGTTTCAGACTCTTTCATACGTATAATGTATGATAAAAGATGTTGTCTTTCCAGATTTTCTGATGGGGCAATATTTTTGAAAAATATTATGAAAAATTTATTTTGAGTTGAATTCCTCTCTCAAAATAACACAAAAATACAACTTAGTAAAAGGTAATAAAATGATAAATAAATTTTAAAAATTTTAAAATTTTTAAATTTTCCGTTAGACAGAAAATAAAATATAATTTGTTCATGAACTTGACTACCGACCTTAGTAGGATGACTCAGAATGATTGAGTATAGACTTCTTTTATAGAAAATTCATACTTTGTTGTCTATCAAATATGCTTAAAGAAGGTTCTCATTACATTTACTTTTTATCGTGAGGGAGATGATGATGATATCTCATTACAGACAGACAATCATATTTTCCGACAATGGTCTGCAGTTTCTTCTGAATACGCACATTGTGGTATATTCGAAACTTTTGGAATACGACATAAAATCAAGTCTTGTTTGGCTGTTTATTTATTGTAATAAATTTGTAGAGTAGTAATCATTTTCTTGATACGATTGCGTATTAAAGGTTTCAAAAGATTCAAATTGAGAGATTTAGATACAATAAGATTTTAAGCTTTTTTCAAAACTAGTGGTAGTATGTTAAAAGGAGTTATGTTAATATCTTGAGGTATTTGAAATTTGGGTTTGAAAGTGCTTATTCAAATTGTTAAAAGTGTAACACTTTTTATAGGTAGGTTATATCTGTAAATAGTATATAAAATGCTCCGGCTTTATAAGCATCGAAGCCTAAGAATTCGACTACTAACTAGCTTCTTTTAAAAGAGGTTTGAAATGTAAACTTTCCATATTGATTGCTCAATTTTTTATTTCGATTCAATAACTGTTAAGTGAGAATCAGCATATATATTTAAATTTGAATTACGATAACAGAAATGTGTTGCAACAACTCAAATTAACTCCCTCAATGTCAAATATATGAGCAATGCTGTGAAGCGTTACAGTTTCAACTGTCTGTTTGTTATTTTCAACAATAAGAAAATCACCTTCCAAATTCCAAATGGGTTAAAAAAAAACAACATAATTTTAGTACAGAAAACCAACTTCCGTTTATGTTATTAGCCTTTATGCATGCATGGTAACAATTAAATGCGCCACATTGTGCCAGCTAAATAAGCCAGTTTTACTTCAACAAACATTTTGGAAAATTTCTCAAGAAAATTTTTATTTTCGTTTTCAACAAATCTAATAAATGTCTTTACAACACTAATCCACCAGCCATTTTTTACTTTCACACATTTAATTGTTCATAATAATCCAATCAAATGAAATTAAATTTATAATTCTCACATGTTTAAGTTCGTTTCTTAAATCTTTTCGTTGCAATTAATCAACTTTGATCTTTAGTTTTTCCATTTCTATTGAAAAATCATAACACAAAGTTCACAAAGCTTCACTTTATAAAGAGTTTCTGTGTCTTTTAAATTTTCTTGCTTTATATTTCTGAGATTTTTCATTTTTTGTGATATTGTTCATGTTTCTTATTTTCTTCTTGTTTTTCATTTCAAACATACCATAGATTTCATTTTGGTTCTATTTATTGTATAAAACACCGCACACACACACACTCGCAAGGACTTTCCAGTCGTTTACTTTTTGGTACGTTAAGGGTTGCTCTTTGATGAACCCACAACAGTGAACTGAATAATTTCGTCCATAGCCGTGTAGCTTTATATACCACTGCTCAAAATCGGTTGACAGAAAATCTAAAGCATCTCAATGCTTTCAAATCAAATATACGAAAAACGAGGTTCGACGCTGGGGGAAACTGAGATATTCGCAATTAAACCGTCTATATTTCTTTGTATAATTTCATATTAACTAATAAAACGAACGATCTTTTTTGAGAGTCTTATTCAACGCTGCAGCAGCAGCAACAGCAGCCTTAAAAGAGCGTTTTGGCCTGAAACATGTTTTAGCCAAACGAATGCAAAAAAGAGCTTTTGCAGATACACTTAAGAAAATGCAAACACTCCAGTGACTCTCAGAGTCTTTCCATTTGAATTTGAAATCGAGAGTGTTTTATTTTTGTTCGTTAAATCAAATGAAAAAGCTTTCGATGCGTATACGTATACAAGAGAGTGTCACACGTATAGTGTCGGTGTATACATGTGACTTGATTTAATAGCATAACGGTGGGCTGTGTGCGAGTGGTAGTGTAAAAGAAATACATGGCAGTTTAAGGAATCGCAACAGGCCATATGTGAATGCAATGTGAAATAGTTTTGATTTTCAATCAGTTTACCAAATGTTGTCATAGGAAACGCATAAATTGTTAATTTGTTAAATTTTAAAGCAAAAGAAATAAATTGATGGTTTTTATTAATTGTAATTAGCAGTTTTTGGCATTTAATACAATTTAGTGTAACAAATTGCCGATAAATTTTAGGATATTTAATTCATTTGCAATAAATTTTGGCCGTTTGGTACTAACAAGAATTGGTTTTTATGTTTTTGATTTTTACTGTATTATTTTAATGCAGATAAAATTTCGTATTTGTAAATGACACCGAGCGTAGTGTATTAGTCGTGTTTCAGTTAACATAAAATAGTTGATTTATTTGATATTTGTATGGATAATTTTATTGTGTCAAAACAAGACAATTTTCTTGCAGACGAGGCGTAATTAATACTCCTTCAAGTAATTTTGGCTCTGGACATGAAAATCACATAAATATTTTGGGTTTTTTTTCACTGATTTTAAAGATATTATATATTTCAACCATATGAGGAATTATGATCATATATGAATTATGATATATTGCATGAAGAGAATATGCATCACTACACGTTGGTATATGTAACGCTGTTGCTTACATTATAAATTCTTTAGTGTTTTAAGTGTATTGAAGAAATTTAGAAAAAAAGTTATCTCTTCATACAAACTTAAGATACTGGCTCATAACAAGACTTGCTTCAATTATGTTGAATTATTTCCTTCCAATCGGATTCAAAATTAAATTATTCCCCATCCGGAATTATCACCAAAGTTTTACTGGTGCCCCTTGACTGCTTAAACAATAAAAATTGAAATTAAGAACATCGGTATTGGTATTTTTTCCAATAATTCTTTGTTTCTTTCCTTCTTGTGTTTTTCTAAACATATTCCATTGAGAGGTTTCAAAATTGCCGGTATGGCAAGGCTGTCAGCTGATAAATGCATGTCATCTGAAGTGATATTTATTTAATAAAATGTTTGCCATTTACTAATATGGATCGTTTAATAAACCGAAAAAGGCGTGAAAATATTAAAAATTACTACAGATGTGGCGGTTCAAACGCGGACACTTTTCGTCCATTACGAGGTGATTATGGTCTTCAAAATCGACATAATGTGCAAGAAATTGACAAGATTTTAAAGAAATTTAAAGAGACTCAAAGCGTTATAGAAAGATCAGGCTTGTGCACTATCGCAATGTATGCACTGCCGAAGATAACACTCCTGTTAGGGAAAGTGTAGCTGATAATCCGAATTTAAAATTAGAGCGCTATGGCCGTATGATAGGCGATTTTTTTTGGCCGGCAATTGAAGATTATGAACTGCACGATATGTGGTTTAAACAAGACGGTGTCATGAGCTACACGGCACGACCGATTTTGGATTTATTGCATGAAATCGTAATTTCATGCACTGGCGACGTCAGTTGGTCACCAAGATAATGCGATTTGACACCGTTAGGCTATTTTTGAGGGGCTGCGTCAAAGACCGCGTTTACGCTTATAATCCTCAAATGTTGGAGCATTTGAAAATTAATATTTGCCAAGTTATCGCCATGATTCTGCCCGAAATATGCAAAAAGGTCAAAAATTACCTCAAAAGGATCCACTGTTGCAACCAATCCATAAGCAGTAATCTAAATAACATTGTATTCTGTACATAATGGCAAGTTCCAAACATTATAATAAAATAAAAGTTGCATTAAAATCATAGCTTTATGTGCGTTTTATTTTACTTTACTTTTGAGACCGAAAAATCGATAATCCGGTACTTTTTACAATATGGTAGAATATTTGGACTACACATCAAACTTTGCGTTTTTTAATACTTCTATTACTTCAGGTAATGAGCTTGTTCTACTTCAGTTTGCCTGGTTTGTTCAGTATATTTGATTCACGTAAATTTTTTGACTTTTAGCTCACAAACATGTTTCCCCATATTTTGGCTTAAAAATATATCAGAGCACATTTTCTCCAGGAAACCAGGAAATGTTTTTTTTTGTTCTCATCATCAATGTTTTCTACCTGGATGTATGCAAATGGTTGAAAATCCTTGCATTTCCATTGGTTTTCTAAGATTTATTGAGAGAACATCTGCAAATTGGATAGATATACCTTCCTTCTGTCCAATTTGCCCATTTGCATATATCCAGGTAGAAAACATTGATGATGAGAACAAAAAGAAAACATTTTCTGGTTTAGGTGATCTTTTCCTTATTTTTTTTGTGCTTTCAGTAGCAGCACATAATTAATGTCGAATGACAATTCTCACCAATTACAGGTTTCACTGTGCAAACTATCTGTTGTCTAGACATCATCACATGTAATTTTGAAATAGGGTTTCATAATATCCGCAATGTAGAGAATTAAAAATCATTTCAATATTCTACGAATATAATTTCGAATAAGGATCATCAACATTTTGGTCAACAGTAAAAAGAACCTGAAACTTGTTAGCGGTCTGCACTATAAGAGCTTAACTATATGTAACTACAAAGTAAAGGGTGCCCAAACAAGAACGCAAGATATAAATTTGGTGCCGCTGGAAGTGTCATTGTTTGACATTTAAACAATTGTTATTGTTTGCCAGTAGAAGGTACGAGGTTAGTAAAAATGGATTGCTACACGGATGAACAACGCATTCTCATTGCGAAATTGTTTTACCAAAATGAAGAAAGTTTTGCGGCTACAGTTCGCAAATTGTGATCAATTTGGGGTCACAATAATGCTCCAAAAGAGTCAGCTGTAAAGAGATTAATGGATAAATTTGCCAAAACTGGATCTGTTAGTGATACAAAGACAACAACGAGCCTTCGACCAGGTCGATCGGCAGAAAATGTCGCAGCTGTACGTGATGATGTCGCTCAAACTGCATCCACCTTAATTCGACACAGAGCTCAGCAAATTGGTGTCTCCAAATCCACAATGCAGCGAAGATTTGCATTTTCATGCATACAAAGTTCAATTGACTCAGGAACTGAAGCCAGCTGACCATGGACAGCGAAGGGAGTTCGTTAATTGGGTATTGGAAAGACAACATGAAAATCCTGATTTTGCCGATAAAATCATCTTCAGTGACGAGGCCCATTTCTATCTTGATGACTTCGTCAACAGGCAGAATTGTCGCATTTGGGGTGAGGAAAATCCTGGAGTGATTCACGAGAAGCAAATGCATCCTCAACGTGTCACTTTGTGGTGTGGATTTTGGGCTGGAAGAATCATTGGACCTCTTTTTATGAAAATGAGTCATGTCAATCGCAAACAGTCAATGGTGTTCGGTATCGTGAAATGATAACCATTTTTTTTCGTGCCTAAAATTGAAGAAATTAATGTGGAGGGCATGTGGTTTCAACAAGACAGCGCCACATGTCATACGGCCAGACAAACAATTTAATTGCTGCATCAGTCATTTAAATTTTGCGTTCTTGTTGGGACACCCTTTACAAGTACATGGTAAATGAGTTGCCTAAAAAAATTTTGAGTGGGACTTTGTTATTGGTCAGGCAAGACGCCAAGACATGACGCCTTAGTCTAGCCTAGAATAGGAATTGCTAGACTCTTTTTGAATAATATGTTGAAGATATTTTCCGCGAAAACCTTGCACTTTAAATGAAAATGTTACAAATTATGTGTTGAAATATGTTGCACATGTAACGCAATAAAAATGATGAATAAATGAAATTGAAATAACGAATGGAGTGAATAGCCTGATTGTTTCAAATATATGTTTGTTTCAAATGTTAATTCAAACGCCTCTGATTTCTCACTTAATAATAATTATGACTTGAGCAAGTTCCAGTTCTTTTGGAGAACAGTTTATTTTCGGTAAGCATTCTAAAATTTTTGGGAATTTTCGGTTCACTTTTATGGCAAATTTTAATGTCTAAAGTCAATAAAGATAATTGTAGATTAATGCTGGAATTTTGTGGCAAATTGCATTCAAGTTTACTTTCAGGTTGAATGAATTTAATTTAATTTCCAATTCTATTTCAACATGTGATGTGGCCAGAAAGTAACATGCATTATTTTTAGTTTCGATCATAAACCATGATCTTAATTAAACCTTGAATAAATTACAAACTAAAAAAATACCATAGCAGCACCTGTTCGCACAATGGTTTATAACAATTAAGTTCACAAACATAAATTTGTTTCAGTCTGGGAAGTAAAGAAGAACTTGTTAGCAGAATTCATGAATTGGCATGGGGATGTACCGAAGAAACCTGTTGTATTTCTTGATGCACTCCCAATCCACTGATTTGCATTTAAATAGAGTTCGATTTGGAGAAGACAAATACAGTGTTGGGCACTTAATATATTGAAAGAAATTTGGCATACCGTCATTAAATAGAATTTTAATATATCAATTAGTTAGGAGATGTATGCATAATAAACATGTAAGAAACATTGAGTGGATCACCTTCCTAAGTCCTTTGTTTAGCATTCGGTTTTGATGTACTAATTATCTGATCTGACCAGTAAAATTATATTTGATTCCGCTTCATAAAATTCTGTTAAAATTTATGCAATTTTTATGGCTATTTGTGGCAATAAACGAAACAAAAGTGAAAGGATGGTATTTTTCCTGTTCACTCCACACAATGATTCTCTGATAACATAATTTTATGGCTTAATTTTTTTTCGTTAATTTTGTTTTCCATCTATTTGTTTTAACAGTTTTCCTGTACCTGTGTGTGTGTGTGTGTGTGCGAGGGCCACTCCTTGCTGCAATTGAAACAAGAAAATTAGCCACATTAACCATATGAGAATGTAATGATATTACACAATACTTAAATATAGAAAAATATAGCCTTTCCTCTGAAGGCAGAAAAAATAACGCTGTATTGCCACAGTTTTGGTTGCAGAAAAACTGTAACGAAAACGACGAAAACCAAACAGAAATGTATTAGCCAAAAGTGTAACATAAGACAATGGTAGGTATAGAAGTCGACTTGATAGAGGAGATCTGTAATTTGTTGCGGCCATA
>JAHXMU010000197.1:248313-282989 GCA_019455685.1 Philornis downsi
AAAAAAAGACAACCAAACCAAAATCTTACATAATAATTGAAAAACAATAAGAGAAAGAAAATCATATTACACCCGAAACGGGGCGGTGTATTTACCTATTTACGAACAACTTACTAACAAAGCTATAATTCGAACCATCACTGTTGCAAATACAGCATCTGTGGCATGGAAAGTAGAAAAACGGCAAAAGAAAAATATTTTTGCCCCACAATCACCATTAACACACCGCAACAGCACATACATTTGTCAAATATTTCTGTATGTTTGTGGTACTTTTCCGATATTTGCAACTCATCAAATCAAATGTAGACGTCATATCCACAATTAGGACACTTTTTGTGATTTAATACACTTGTGGCGGTTTCTGGTTTTCTGAAATTGTAGACGCGTAATCTGAATTGCATTGGGCGTCTTAGCGCCATTGAGCCTGCAATGCAAAGCTACAGACAGAAGCTTTAAAATGTTTCACGTAATCAACTCGTTGACATATTAATTGGCCGTTAAGTAAGCAAATAATAAATGATGGTAATCATAGGAGATAGCAAGCATCATGATGTTTATATCAACGTTCAGAGCAAAGCATAATTGTAAAAACAATTTCAGTTTTTATGATAAATGGTCCAGTAGTTGCAAGCTGGGGCAATAGGTCAATATGCAGAATTGTGGAAACTGAAAAAAAATATGTGATGTTTTAAGTTTCCTTCATTGTGGTTACGGTGTAAGGTTAATTAGCAGCTATAGGTTTTATTTGCACATCAGGTATTTTTATGGATGCTTTGGAAACTATTTAATAGGATTCTGATAATGGCTTAATGGGTTTCTTTTTTGTATATATTTCAAGTACTAAAATTGTGTTTTATTTATATAACGTATTTAAGAGCTCGATTAGTCCACAGTAAGAACAGAAATTTTGATTAAAAGTTCGGTTTTACATTATAGAACTTAAACTTAAACATAAAAAATTTCATTAGAATTTGTCGAAAACAAGAATACTCTCTGAAAGTGATTCCAATTGAGACCCTGCGTGGTCTCAATCACGACAACCATTCACTTATAATTTTCATACGTTCATTTAATACTTTTTGGAAATGAGTTTAAATAAAAGTTAACTATGTTAACTATAAACATAAACGTTAACTATGCTATGATCTAGTCTGTACTAATTTTGTTTCGATATGATCGACAATTTGACCGCTTTTAGAAATGATCTTTATTACAAATTAAAAAGGAATTGAAAGGACACATGAGAATTAAGTGTTATGCACTCTCATTTCGCCAGCCTTTAGAGAAATCTCTTTCATGTTAAATTTGAAAAATATTTAATTGAGTAACTTCACATGCTCGACCGAATCTGTTGTACTTTAATAAATAAAGGAGAAAAGGATACTTTAAAATGGATGATAGAAGACGATAAAATAAGTAGTAATTATGATAGTAGTACTATCATTGATTTAGTATTATTGATTTATTATTATTGATTTATTATTATCGATTTTACAAAAAAAAAAAAAAAAAAAAACAAAAAATAAAAATTTGAATACACATGAAAAAATATTTTCTATATAGAAAAACATCAACAAATTATCGAAAGTGTGAATGAATGAGAGGATATATAAATGACTTAGGAAAGATATTTGTAAATGCTAAAATTATTGCATGGCCAACAAGAATTTTGGCCAGGACCTCTATTTCAATGCACTAACATCTTCAACGTTTTGGAATATTTTATTATTACCATCAGCTTTAAATATGATACACCGGGGAGAATGACTTATGAATATTCATAATTACTTATTGAATATTTGAAGAAGGTTTTTCCATTTAGGAGCCTTTAATACATTCCATGAGTACGTTTCTTACAGTTTTTTTAGGTACATCATGAACTTGACTGAATTTTGACTTAAGTGCGTCTTGAAAACTTATTCTTAGTTCACTTCATTTTGCGGTCATTTATGCCGTTTAAAATTTGTTATCCAATTCTGATCAAAATAATTTGCGTTAAAAATTTAAGCAGCGACGCAGATTGCTATGTACACACGGTTTGTTTGACCAGCAGTTCCAATCACATGGCGACATCACGAAATAGCTAAATTCGTGGATAGCCTCAAAAGAACAGTTTTACTGTGACGAAATTCGAGCTTTGCCAGAAAGATGGGAAAAAGTAATAGCTAGCGATGGGCTATACTTTCAATGGATCATTTGTAAACATGTTTTCATATTAAAGTTGAATTTTTATAAAAAAAAAAATAGCGAGAACTTAGTTGCGAACCTAATATTAAAACACATGTATGCAATCATGAGAAAGACTATATTAAATATTACACAACGTTTCCAAAGTAATATTCTGTATAAAGTGGGAGGTCCGCCTTGGAAAGGAAAGAATATGCATGTCCACAATGATTTCTGTATTACTGAAGTATAAAATAATAAATTAAAAGACCACAAACCAACATGAATAACGAATAATGTCAAAATAGCGAAGAAGCTGATCGAATAACCCTTAATATAGAATTGGAAAACCTTCTCGATTAAACCAATGGATTTGATAGAAGAAAATAGATGAGTTGTACTAAACTGTAATCGTCAAATATGTAAAAAGTTACAGACAGCTTCAATAACTGTATTAGTTTTACTAATAAGCAACAGCATACAAAAATTTATATTTACGCATTTATTATTCACTTGTTGACGGCAGTGTAAGCATCCATCATAAAACCTAATGTTCGTCTGTTAAGTCTTTTGTTTTACCGTTGTGTGTTGGCATTTAAAGTATTTCCTTTAATTTTGGAGCATGCTGCGCTCGAAAATTTCCCAACATATGAATCTGTAAACGCATAAATCAAATTAAATTTTATTATAAAAATTCCACCATACAAACAGTTTTCACACGTTATTCTCAGTAAAATGAAAAAAAAACATATAATATATGATTAAAAACGCAGAGATGTGAGAAATTGAATTCAACAACAATAAAATATAACATTAATAGTAGAGGGTGTACACCTAAGTTAACGAAAATAGCCGCGTCGTACGCTAACACAACAATATTAGGCAAAAACTAGAACTTGCACAATATCGCGATGATGATGATTATGTCTCTTCTCTCCTCCGCATTATTGCAAAAGTCAACGATGCCTCTAACACAGTGCCTAAGATAGAGATTGATGCTAGTTGGAATTGAGACTGCATCTAAGACTTTACATATTTACACGACATAATTCCCAAGCAATACTAACACAACCATAGCAACAAGTCAACAACATTTAAAACTGTGTATATTTTTTGTTTTGTGCAAATTGTGATGTTAATTTAATTGTTTAAAAGAGTTGGTGGTGACGATGCCTGCTAGTTGGCGGTAGCAGAGTAAAGGTGTTTTTTGCTGTTTTTTTTTCTAGCTCTTTTCGGTTATCAAGAATGATTTAGCCTGTGAATATATTTTGTGGTTGTTTTTTTTTCGACGTTAAAAATATTGCAACAGATGTTATGGAAATCTTGGAGCGTTTCTTTCCCCTTTGCGGTAATGTGGGTTTGTCGCTTGCATATGTAGCTCCATTCATAGTTTTCTACTAAGCCTGCACTTCAGCAGCAATGGTAGCTGTAATGAACAGGCGTTAATAGCAAACGCCTTCTAGTTGCATGCTATTGGTTCCGTGTTTTGCCAAAGTTCTTGCCTCAATTTTCTCTTTCAATTCATTCAAGTTTGGGTAACTCGTTTGGTTTTTAAATCTGGTTGCCACAGCAACGGAATATGTGGTTTTTCGAATTCAAGGTAGCTTTTGGTTTAACAATGAATGACATATATTGTACTGTAGTTTTTTTTTTCTTTTGGGTTGATTCGTTGATTAATATTTTCATTACATGAATGTCAAATGTTGTAGCTTTAAAATGTTATATTCAATCTGGGAAGTAAAGTAAACAAATGCCTAATAGCACATAGGGCAATAATGAAAATCAATATCCATGGCGGTTTCTTCTTTAGCTGAGTTAAGTTTAGTCATTTCCAAGAGCAATCAAAAAAGGCATCTGAAACTAGAAATCAGTAAATTCGTTCTAACCAACATAGAAATAAAACACGTTTTATTCGTGTTATAAATTGATTTTACGATTTTCTTTTCTAGTAGATTTCATAACATTTGTGATTGGCTGGAAATTCATGGGTTTATATGCCGATTAAGGACGATCAAAGAAATTACAATTTCTCCTCAACCGGCACTCAGTATCATAGAAGAATCAATGCAGTTTTTGCAACGTTTTCATATTGACAATAAAAACAAAACCAAATCCGCTTGCATCCCATGAATGAGATAAGGGAGAGCTTCTCACACTCAGTGAGCTTAAATGCATTCTGTTTTTAGACTCACTCCAAAAGACCTACCGCTTAACGACGATTCCGAAAGTCAAAGTTTGAGAAACATTTACAAGACTTGTCGATTACTTGACTATCCGAGGTATTTGTCATAAACATCGAGGTGATCGCCGCTAAAATAATGATAGGCGGCTGTATGAGGGTTAGAACCCGGAATCATGCGAATGATAGTTGCGTGCACTAACCATCCCGCCACGATCTGTCATATTAACAATAATGGGTTAAATAAAACATCTAAGAGACAAACAATTAATAAATTTGAGTAAACCAATTTATATGAAAAAAGCTTAGATTCATCAAATATATATATATATATATTGGCTTATACGAGGTGTGCTCAAAAAATATGTTGAATTTTCAAATTTCGCGGGCTACGTACATTCGACTTTCGATTATTGTTTTTTTTTATGTTGGTACTCTCGTCTCGAAGATATGTTAATGGTTTTATCCATATAGCATGTTTAGTTTAGTATTTTGCGTGTACGGCGATTTTCTGCTATCGAAAAAATGGATCAAAGAAGTTGCATCAAATGTTGTGTACAAAATGAAATTAAGTGCTCAAAAACAATTGAAATGTTGACAGTGGCACACGGTGAGAGTACTTTGAGTCAAAAATATGTTTACAAGTGGTACAAGCTTTTCACAAAAAGATCTGGACGCCCCAGCACATCAACAATCGATGAAAATGTTGAAAAAGTGAAGAAAATTGTTATAGAGAATCGTCGCATCACAACTAGATTAGTTGCTGAAGATGTCGGCATATCGGTTGGCTCATGCCATGCAATCTTTTCGGAAATTTTGGACATGAAGCGTTTGGCAGCGAAGTTCGTTCCAAAATTGCTGAATTTCGACCAAAAACAACGTCGCATGAGCATAGCTCAGGAATTATTGAATGACGTCAACGATGATCCAGATTTGCTTAAAACGGTCATAACTGGTGATGAATCATGGGTATATGGTTATGACATCGAAACCAAAGTCCAATCGTTCCAATGGAAGAGTCCAGGACAGCCAATGGCAAAAAAGCACGCCAAGTTTGGTCAAATGTCAACGTTTTGCTCACTGTTTTCTTTAATTATCATGGCGTAGAGCATCAAGAGTTCTTACCACAAGGTCGTACGGTAAATAAGGTCGTACGGTATTATTTTGAAGTTATGTGCCGTTTGCCTGAAGCAATACGAAGAAAAACGCCCGGAATTGTGGAAAAAAATTCATGGCTTTTGCATCATAATAATGCACCTGCTCACTCATCTTTGCTTGTGAAAGGTTATTTGACCAAAAACAACACCGTTATCATACCTCAACCACCGTATTCACCAGGTTTGTCCCCCTGTGGCTTTTTCTATTCCTATGTTTAAAGAGACCCATGAAAGGACGGCGTTTTGCGACGATTGAGAAGATAAAAACCGAATCGCAGAGAGAGCTTAAGGACATATGTGTTATATCTGAGAGGGGACTGCTTTGAAGGAGATAAAATAGAAATTGATGAATAAATAAATATTTTTTGAGAAAAATGAAAATTCACCTTATGTTTTGGACACCTCTCGTAACCATATATTATGTATTGTTATTAAATTATATATCATTATATTATGTTATTGTATTAATAAATAATTTGATTAAAATATACCAAACAATAAGCTTTGTGGTTCTAATTCAGTGTAAAAGTGATTTATAACAAAAAATGTTATAGTAAAAATCTTGATCAACTATTGTTAGAAAAAATTAACAAATTACTTAATGGGATAAAAAAAAATCGATCACAGCTGACCGGCATCAAATAGCGTACTGAATGCCTACTCGATATTAAAATGAATAGGAATAGCATCGAATGGTGAGGTCACTTGATGGGTAATTGAATGATAAAAAATAAGTGGATAGAACAAGTGTAATATATATCTATCTATCCTATCAGACATAGAGTTAAGATTACAAATTTGTCACTTCATTTAAATATTGATGGAAAATATTTTTGAACTCAAAAAAGGTCTTAACATGACCAAATAGTCATTAACTTTTCTGTGTTGAATTCAGAGAGACGGGATCATTTTAATCGTTTTCTTTTCCTGTGAATGACTATTTCATTTTACGAATTTCTGAAGCATCTCACTACTTTTAATCTAAGTCATACTCTAGTAATGCTATTGGACTAATGTATCACTGAAACACAAGTTTTTATGGTCACGTAGTCGTTGTTGGTAGACCCTACAATAAGATCGAATGCGACGGCCTAATAAGGTACTCGTCTTAAAAAAGAAAATTGTTATGATAATACTAAATAAAAAACAGAAACGGAATTAACAAATAGTGCAGATTATATGTTCGACGAATATAAGATTTATAGCATCGCCATAGGCATGACGCGATAAACTGGACGCGTATGAAAGCTATGTAAAAGTTGTGACATTACTAACGCTGTCATGTAATTAGGCATGCTTTTGGATGTGAATATATAATTGACAATAGATTCCTTGTCTCCAGGTTTAACTCAATACCCAACTTTCTTTTCAAACACCCCTTCTTTTTGCCATTGGATTTTTAGAACCAAGACAACAACGAACTTAGAGCATAAGCCTAGAAGCCGGAATACGTAGACATCCTTATTTCCGGTTATATGAAGGGACAAGCCATTTTATTTTATTTCTAGAAAAATATCATTGAAAAAGTCGCTGATTTTAAGGTAAAAATTTATCAAGGGTTCATCACAATTGGTTGAACAATGTTTAGAGACCAACGCTTATATCCGTAAACATCAAATTACCAAATTCTAATCGTTTGTAGATTATTGGAAGAAATGGGTATTTGGCTATTTCAGAAAGAATCATAAATGTGACTATCGAAGAAAGCACTCTTGCCGCTTACATGGCTCAGTTGAAACAATTGTAAAAAAATGGATTACGAGTTCGGTCTCACATGTCTTCTATTTTCCAAAACAATACTGAAAACGATATTGAACATTACTAATAACATTGAAAATTATTATCAACATTGAAAATTGTACGAGGTGTGTACAAAAAATAAGGTGAATTTTCATTTTCCTTTTTTTAGCAGAAAATCAACGAACACGCAAAACACTGGTCTTATTTACGCCTCTCACAAACAAACTAAAAACCGTCAACATATCTTCGAGTCGAGTGTACCAACATACAAAAATAATAATCGATAGTCGAATGTAGCCCGCGAAATTTGAAAATTCACCTTTTTTTTGAACACATCTCATAAATAACATTGGAAATGGTTAACAATATTGAAAATTGTGTTATTTGGGATAGCGATACTGACAGTGGAAATGAGCCTCGATTCTTTTGGAGAACCGGCACGCATAAAATATTTCGGTTCTATTTTCTTTTCCAGCCAACTTTTTGAATTTTTTTATAATAACGAAATAAATTTATATTTCTTACATTTGTCTCTTAAATGTTTTCGTGGCCAATGTAAAGCCCAGTATAATAATAATAACAACATTTGGAAATTTATAACTAGCGGAACAACGTAGTACACATAATTTTGAATTGTATCCATCTTTTAGTTTATTTCAATAATTTGTAAATAAGTTTATCCGCTTCGGTCTGTCATTGCTGCATGAAACTGTCGGCAGTCTCAAATATTTTTCTACAAATATAGCAGCATCATTGTTAAAGATTTTTTTTCTGAACAAATTTCAAATATATTTTTGAGCAATTTAGAAAAAAAAAATTTAAATCCTTTCGATAACTTCACCAAAGAAGATCGGTATTTTCGGCAAAACTTGTTTGTAGCGAAACAATTTTTTCATAATGGAAATGTAAAGAAGCAAATTTCTTTGTATTCCAAGGACGAAATATAACAGGGTAATTTTTCAAATTGAACTAAATATCAATCCCTCCCGGCATGTGTGTATACCTTGTTTTTCTACTTGATATTGTGTAAAAAATATATATATATGGAACACATAGCTATAAATTAATTTATATATACATTTAAGTAGGTTATGCATAATATTTTTTCTTTTTTGCAAAATTACGCTTAATTTGCATTTTTTCTATTTTTCAGGTAAGTTTTCCCATCTTATCTCTTTAACACATACATGGGTAAGTTGACTCTTACGAAGTTTGTTTTAATTTATATCGAGTAATTAATCATATGGCTGAAGTAACCAGTCCAAACAATGATCCAGATACACCATTTATGTAAATATAATATATTATAATTATTAACAATTTTGGGAGATCAAGATGACTAAACTTATTAAGACAGTTTCAAAATGTAAATACACAATTTTGTGGAGATACGTGAAAACAATCTCCATCGATGACGTGGTCATGCGATATTTATAACCCACTTTGTTGTTTTACACTAAACTTTGACAGCACGCAAACTATAGTGGTGGCTAAGTTTAAGGTACCGATGTTTGCATTCCGTTCTTTATTATTTGGAAATTTTGAGGTTTATGCATAACCTTCAGAATTTTCTTCGAATCTAAAAAAATCCCAATAACTATCAATAATTTATTGCTCTTTAGATTTGTTACTGCAAGACAAAGTGCTGTAGCTTTAATCATTCCCATGTTTTGTCTCTGTTAAAATCTGTAGTATAAATCAAAGAGCAAAACACTTAATTAAACACACAATTTTTGAATAAACAATAGCACAGAGGGAGTTGTCCAGTAATCAAAAAACGCCACCAGAAATAAAGAAACCAAAATTCCCTTTAGCAGTTATGATTAGTCATCGTAATATCGGAAAGCAACACGTTTTGTTTCACCTCCACATCTTAGACAAACCGCCAACAATCACTGTTCACCGCTGGTCCGTCTTGTTTCAGCGCTCTAAGAAACCGTAATTAACATAATTATCAAGCGTTAAATGCTTGCAAATACCGTAATCAAAACAAACGACGTGATGGTTCAAAGTGAGTTATACGCAAACATCGGACGAAAGGAGTTAACAAAACAGCAGTGATCAAAAAGTTCAATGAAGACATAATAATTTCATAACTACCGAGGTCTCCACCGAGACTTGGGGTGTATTCATAAATCATTAGAGTAGCAAAAACCATTATGATTATCTGTGGAAATCGTTAGATAAATCGAATAAAATTTGTCTTCATGAATGAAACATTAACAGTCGGGCAGTAATAATTCAGCTGTTTATAATCATAAGAAAGGTGTGAATTTCTTATAATGAGCACGTGCTGATGATGATAAACTTGAACTTGAAAATCTCTGCATAATTAATTTTTATTGTTAGCTGTTACTTTCATTGGCTTTTCTATTGTACCTTTCTCACACTGCCAAACATTTGTTTAGTTTTCTTTGAAGCAATTTTTTTTATGCTTCGCTATGGTTAAAATTAACCTTGATTTAAATTTGGGTAGTGCTGTCTCTCACGTCATAGCCAACCATAAACGAAAGACTTAAGACACGAACTTTGTGATGTGTAGTTTTAATAGATCTGTGCGAAAATCGTAGCGTCGTCGCTTATTGCTATAATCACTATTCCTATAAGTAGTTAATTCATTTACAGTTTTAACATATAATTTAATGATTTCGAATTATTTCATTTGTTATGAGTGGAGGTCATTTGCTAATTGATAAGAATTTGCTATAGGAAAATTGGGTCGAATTTGCTGATACACAATGTTTCATGTCTACAGTTTATGAAGAAGATGCGCCTAACAGAAAGAGAATTTACTTGTATAGGAATCGAAGGTTGATAGTATTTGGGTCGAACTAAGAGCAAGGACAAACATTTTTTCTGTATTTTATTTATGAGGAGAAAAATATTCCCATCAAGCTGTGTGTTATGGATAAATGGACAATGAACAAATGAGCCTATAGTAAAGAATAATAAGATTATGACAATCAAATTATGTCACAGTAAAATAAAAATGTCCTATTAAAACTCCGAAAAAACCAATGCATTATATAAAATTTTGATTGACGAGTAAACATTTAAAGAAAACAGCCATGATTTACATCTGGAATGAAGTTCAATCGAACATGTGTTGGGAATTACATTAAAAATATTCTAATAGATTAGGAAACGTTTATTGGTTTCAAAACTGCCTATTTGGTAAGGCTATCAGCAGTTAAAAAATTGTCGTCTGAGGTTCTGTTTATTTAGTGAAAGGTTTAAAAATTACGAATATAAATCGTTTGACAACCGCAGAATGCGTAAAAATGGTTAATAGTTTTATTATTAGCGTTGCTTCCGAAACTATTGCTATGCGCCTGGTAGTTCTATATTTGAAGCAATTGGTTTATTACAAAGGGTGTCCCAACAAGAACGGAAGATTTAAATTTGGCGCCATTCGAAGTGTCATTGTTGACATTTGAACAATTGTTATTGTATGCTAGTGGAAGGTACGAGGTTAGTAAAAATGGAGTACTACACGAATGAACAGCGCATTCTCATTGTGAAATTGTTTTACCAAAATGGTGAAAGTTTTGCGGCTATAGTTCGCAAATTGCGATCAATTTGGGGTCACAATAATGCTCCAAAAAAGTCAATTGTAAAGAGATTAATGGATAAATTTGCCAAAACTGGGTCTGTTAGTGATGTAAAGACAACAACGCTCCTTCAACCAGGTCGATCGACCGAAAATGTCGCAGCTGTACGTGATGATGTCCCTCAACTTTCATCCACCTCAATTCAACACCGAGTTCAGCAAATTGGTGTCTCCAAATCCACTATGCAACGAATTTTGACGAAATATTTGCATCTTCATGCATACAAAGTTCAATTGACTCAGGAACTGCAGCCAGCTGACCATGGACAGCGAAGGGAGTTCGTTAATTGGGTATTGGAGAGGCAACATGAAAATGCTGATTTTGCCGATAAAATCATCTTCAGTGACGAGGCCCATTTCTATCTTGATGGCTACGTCAACAGGCAGAATTGTCACATTTGGGGTGAGGAAAATTCTCGAGTGATACACGAGAAGCAAGTGCAAGTGTGGTTTGGATTTTGAGCTGGAGGAATCATTGGACCTTTTTTTATGATTTTTTATGGCACGTCAAGCGCAAACTGTCAATGGTGTTCTGTATCGTGAAATGATAACCAGTTTTTCCATGCCTAGAGTTGAAGAAATTAATGTGGAGGGCATGTGGTTGCAACAAGACGGCGCCACATGTCACACAGCCAGAGAAACAATTCAACTGCTGCATCAGTCATTTAAATCTTGCGTTCTTGTTTGGACACCCTTTTGTATTTGTGAAACTTAGTTATTATATAAGAGGTGTAGTTTATGAGAAGGGCTTACTTTTTATGTAGTTTTCTTTTTTTAATATTAAACAAACCTGATGCAGTTCCTGGCTTGCTTGCAAACAACTTCTTCACTAGTTTGTTTAGGATCCAAAGGTATAGATTATTTTATGCTCAGCATGGAAAAATATAAGGCAACGGTTCTCCAACTATACACTTGTCGAACTTTGGTCTTTTTAATTTTTTAATCTATAATAAAGTTGATAAAGTTGCATTATCTGTTTGCAAACGAATATTTTTTAGGACCCTGTTTAGGACCCAACGGTGTATGGTATTTTATGGTCGGTATGGATTGACTATAACTTCAGGGTTTTTCTTTTGTCTTTTGTCTACCTATAACTATACCTATAATAGTCTGGCAAAATTATGTCATGAACGATCCTCCTTCCTACACATGAATATTAAAGATTTTAATGATGTTAACGTATTGTGATTTCTATTGTGCGATTTTGTTTTCTGTTCCATTTTGTTGATAATGATAAATATCGTTTGCTTTTCATATGAAATGCAAATGTATATCGAATGAATTGTTAGTTACTGGTTATTAGTTGGCATTGTTAATTTATTAAATATTACAAATTGTGGTATATGTAGAGCAGATTTTAATTTTTGGACAAATAAATCATTCTGTAGAAAACTTAATTTGTACATACTTATAGTTTTGTTGTAAACGTCGGCAGATTAATGATAATTCGTTCACCTGCGAACCGAAAGAAATAAGTTAACATTTTAGGTAGCTCATGTTGATCTGTCAGATAGTGATTACTTTATAAATAGGTAAAGGCTGAAGTAACGGAATTAGTCTAACTGGATTTTAACGCTGTCCGATCTAAATTAAAATCGTATTACATTCATTACAGGTTGGAAATAAAAATAAACAGTTTTTAGTTAATTTGGATACGAGGGTGTCAGAAAAGTTTATAGATTCTTAGCGTCAGCATTAGTTCTTCAGTTATGGAACATAAAAAATTTACTAAAGATTACGGAAAGACAATAGCAGCTTAGTGATGAACAGCAACCGCCCATCTCACACTTAATTTAGTTTCTGAAAATTTGCATTTTAGAATGGCCTTTAATGGAGCTTGCTAACGACCATTTGTATTAAAATTGAACGACTAGCAATTATATCAGAAAGTACGTGCCATTTATAACTTGAGGTTGACATAATTTGTAATTCTACGTTCTTTTCTAGTTGCAGCTTATACCTGTCTTTCCCTCCAGGATTTTATAGGATTGTTAGTTGTATCACCTAACAATGTGGATGTGGTACTGGGTTAGTCACATGGTATATGGGAAAATTTGTTTGTCCCTTTAATACTAAAATTGCTGTTTTTATTAATTAATAAAGTGCGGATTAATATGATCAAATTGAGTTAAGCTTTGCTAGTTTCGCTTTCTAACCTATTGTAGTCTTTTTGGAAGATCTTCTAAAGCTTTTGTGATCATATTTTATCGACGAAATTTTCAGATAATATATAAAAAATTAAAATTTAAGCCAAAGCAGAGCAGAATTTATTAGATATTTGTCGCAAATAGAACTTAGCTCTAATCTCTTCTGGTTCGGTCATCTTCGTCCAAGTGTTTTTAAGCTATGGCGATTTCATCAGTCTAGGCGTCTTAATCCAAACAACAAAATCGCTATATTTTAATGCCCTTGGCCACTTTAATTTTGGTTACATCTTATTAGGCGGAAGATTCATGTGACGCCCACACTCGCCATTAACAATGTTAGACAACTCCACAGAAAGGAGTTCATCTGATTGTGCCATAACTCAGGATTTAGTGGTGTATACCGAACCAAGTAAGACTAGTATATTTTGCCGAACAAAAGTCTAAATGCACTAGACTTTTGTTCTTTTTTGGTCTAAATGCACTAGACTTTTGTTCGGCGGAGGAAATTAGTAATAAATTGTCCAGCAAAACAAAAGTGTAAGTCATTCAAAAGAATCACATTTTCATCATTTCTATAAATGCTATCTGTGCATATCTACCACTTCCAATGAAGCAATTTTGAACTACTTCGTGGAGACCAAATGAAACATATACATACATGGACTCCACGAGGGTTTAACGTGAGTGAAGGCCTTACCTACGGTGTGCGACACACTGGGCATATTACAATGCGATTGCCAACGCCCCCCTGGGATAGCCAAGTAAAAACTTGGGAAAGGAAAAGGGGCTGACGATTGTGGTATTAACACATATTGTCAACCCTTTCTTTGCAGCCAGGAGATACCAAATTGATTATGCTAGTATGGAATATAATCCCCATTGGCGGAAGTGAGGCCTATCTTACGACCTCTGCTACTCTATGGGTCTGTAGCACCCGGTTGCAATGCAACTCTACATTCGAACACAAAGTCTCTACCAGCGATTTTGTTATCAACCACAACCCCATGTATGTATGTATGTATCTTATCAGCTTAACATCTGATACATACATGGACTGCATACACACACTGTGGACTGTGGACACATAGTGAACTGTACACACTATAGACTGTAGTTCATAGCAGAGGATGCATAAACTTCGGCTATACTTAATATTAGGTGCCCTTTTAATCACTGTCTATCTATCTGGTTTTTTTTTTATAGAAAGCACCAAACCCGTCGGGATTTGTGGCCAGGTTTTTTAAGAAACCTACCTTCAGCACAAACAAAAATACAATAAAAAATCAATTGTTTTGAATAATTGGAATTTGAATCTGCATTAAATCTACTTCATTCATGAATGTGTAGGGCTTCTCTCCTATGACAACCTTATAATAATTTCATTTGTGATTACGCAATATTTCACCACCTCCCTATCACAAATTGTGACAATATTTGCTTCTTTGAATAAACTTTTTTGCTGGTTATATTTTGTCTGCAACTAATAATTTTCAGCTACATTTCGGGCCGGTGTTATTCATCTTGCTGACGAGGGAAGACAGATAGATAAATAATTTGCCATAGCCAAAGATATAGTTGTCCAATTTTATGGAGCGTTCCATACGATCATATTCTTTCTTCATCGAAACAAATAATGTCATCGCTTTCCAACAAATTCACTTTTGATGAATACTTCTCAGTGCTTCAGAAAGCTGATGTAGCAACCCACTGGTTACAACCTATGGTATTTATAATCATTATAATCAATACCTGCATAATCAGGTTAAAAACATAATAAGATAGACTATCGACCTATTTAAGACCTCATTTGAAGTAAAATGACTTAGAAAGACTTTAACCATTTTCTTTAGACTCGCGTTATTCTGCAGAAATATGCTTCGCAGAGTAAACAATCTGAACCACAGCTTCTTCTATGTTTTAGTACATCAGTATATAGAAGTCAACTTAAAAGACAACGACACTAAACTCATCTATGAATACTATATAGCTGAGCAACTAAATAGTTATAAATTGTTATTTTAATGTACATACAGAGTGGCGCACCAATTGTAATGCAAAAAGAAATTTAAATAACATTTTAATCAATGGATTTCAATTCTTTAATTTTTTTTATTGTATAGAAAATTTAATTTTATTTTATATAACTAATTGGTTTTAAAGATGATACACCATACATGATCATGCTGCACACTTATTCACGCATATGTAATACCTAATCAGAATATTATTCATTGCGGGCTGAAGGGTTGAAGTCGAGATCGCCTCATTTATTGTTTTAATGGACCATTTCAATTCAGTCAAATTCCTTAGTTTCTTTTTTTACACCTCTTATTTGACATACCCCACAAAAAAAGTCTGGTGCTCTCAGGTCAGCTGACCTTAGGGGTCAGCGGAAAGTGTCGTTTCTGGATATTAATTGGTTTAGGAATTTTCGTTGGAGCTCCGCCATAACTAGTCTGGCTATGTATGCAGTTGCCCCATCTTACTGAAGCCAAATGCTACTGAAACGGATATGTGTTTGGCGCAGTTATGCGTAGAAAACTCCTCCAATATCACAATGGGTCCCTGTTTGGTCTTTGCAGAATTATTTGTGCGCCATCCTGTATAGCCCTACGATTTATAAAGAGTAATAAAAAGAAAGGAAAACATATTATCATTACGTCAAAACTCTAATGGTCAGTACTCAATTTTTACCAAAATAAATTCCGAAAAATGACAAAAAACACGAGACAATTGTAAATAATTTCCATTTAAAAGTAGTAAGCATTGCTCTGTTTTTTAGATGTATTTTAAAGGAATAGATGTTTGTAGATCTGAAGATCTCAATTTGTTAGATCTGAAGAAGGCACGCTATGCGATCCAAAGAAATAGAAAAGGCTTTAGTTTTCGCCTTAACACAATCAATAAAATCTTAGGTGAAATGCCGATCACGCTGTATTTAATTATTTTGTAGAATTTCTAGACTTACATTTTCAATAAAAATTGTTTCCACAAGCGTTTCCTTCATTAGAAAAGATGGACTACTTCTCCTTGTAGCATTACCACACACCACGCGTTACAATTGGCCTCAGCACAACTACTATGTGTGTGGTGTCATTATTTTGAAGCTCATTGATGTCTTCTTCAGTTTTAGGAACGTCAGGTTTAAAGGCGTTCTGTTGCAGCAATTGGAAGGCTTTGTTCAAAAAAATTGCAGCTTGAAGTGTTTGCAATAATAGTATATATAAGGATTTATTGTCAACTTTGAAGGAATTCAAGGGATGGAAGGAAAATTGATTCTTTGTCTTTTTGTTCATTGAGGCTAGTTAATAAGGCTGTTCAATCAATTTATAGTGATTTTTGTTGAATTATTATAGTTACTTTGGAAGAGAAATGTCTGAAGAAGAGTGGTCATAATTGCCGTTTTTGTTTTACTACCATTGAAATTTTCGAGCAAACAAGTAGTCAAACTGACATTCGGACATTATTCAACGGCATTAAAATACTACAGTTGAACTTCTTTAACTCGAATCACCATTATCCTAAAATAAAATCCGACTTATGGAGGATTCGATGAGATTTCGAGTTATGGAATTGCATACATTTACTGTACATTTGTTAATTTTTAGTCTTAAGAAAACACACGCCCTGCATTAAAATTCAATCAGTTTTATTTTAGACATACATACATACACAGATATATTTATTTAAAATTCACCACATAAGCGCTCTTGACACTAGATTTGCTTCGACTTAAAGAAGATTTTAACTTATAGAAGTTCGAGTTATAGAAGTTCAACTGTATTTAGAAATAAATACAATCTCGCGATATTTAGATTTGTTCTTGTTGCACTCAATAAGTTAAGTTTCCTATTTATGTATCGTTATTGGCTAGTTGCCCTTTTGTGTCTTAAGTCTTTTGTTTCGAAATTGATTCGCGTTCTTAAAATTCATGAAAAAAACTAATTAGTGGCTTTCAGTTTTGGTAATTCATAACACAGATGTATTAAATCAGAGAAACTTGACATTTCTTTACGTAGAGAACACCTCCGTTACAGATTCTACATTTTGCGTGAGTGTAGCGATCACGTATTTCCTTTGGAATTTTAATGACTTATTTCGTTAATTTTATAATTAAACACAAATAGAGATGTTGAAATTATTTTTAAGCATTTTCGTTACGATTTTTCCAATGTCCATGTTTTTCATAAGGCTTCTATGGTCGTTTCTTTGCATTTTCTGCGCTTTACTGTGAATATCTTGAAATATAATCGAAATCGTTTTCGCAGTGACCTCCAAAAGATGTTTTCACAAAAGAAACCCCTCCTCCCCCTGATCACCACTCGCTCCCTATCGAAAAATACGTCTATATATATATTTGGTTGTCGTTACGTTATTATAGTTCTACACGCTTTGGGGTGATTTTTCCTTCATTAGACTAGATTTTGTTTTTTTCGTTCATGATTATTTTTGGTATAAGGTTTTTGTTTTGTTTTGCACAAAGCAGTTTGGGTTTACTGGATGTGAATTTGCGGCCAAAGATTTTGGAGTTGAACGATTTTTCTTTTTCGTCTTTTTTTCCTTTTGCCAATAAAAAGTTTAAAGATATTATGGCGTTGTGCTTTTTGGTTGTCACTTAAGTCGCCGTTGTTGTTACTATTACAGAGAGGATATTGCACAATATTCTGTGTATCTGGTATGACTTTGTCTTTTGGACGTTTGGTCTTTGAATGGTTATTGTTATGGTTATTGGCGTTGTTGTTGGTGTTGTTGTTATTATTGCTGCAGCCTGTTGCTTACCTTTTGTTGGTGGTGCTGTTGGTGTTGCTTGAGCTATTGCCGTTGCTGTTGCTGCTGCCGCTACTACTACTTCTATGGCCGTTTGCTTTAAATGTTACAAAGCTGACAACAAGTGCCTCATCTGGCTGTAATTAATGTGCATTTGGTCTTATGGTCGCTGATTTTTGTTGATGTTGTTATTATTGTTGTTGTTATTATTGTTGCTGCCATAGAAAACTGCAATGAAACCGAAACGCTTTGAACGAATGCAAAAGAATGCAATTATAAACAGCATTTTCGCTATAGAGACCTTCTGCCACGCTAGTACGAGTAATGTTGATGATTACGTGCGCGTCGATGGCATGTTATAGTTTTTTCGCTGTTGCAGTTTGTGCTGTCTAGCGAAGAAACTATACCAAATATTAATTATAACTTTAAAATATTATGTATTATCTATGAAGAAGAATGTTAAACGACATACAATATGTAATGTTTGATGTAAATTAAATTGTGTCAACATTACACGAGGGTGGTATTTAAGTTAACGAAAAGTCGATTGTTTCAGAAAACCGATCACTTCGGATAACTCGAGCATCAAAACTTAAATGAAATGCATGTCTTCTCGCTTAAATTCTGTTATTCCATACCGAATAATTGAAATATTTTGTAAATTTTGAAAGTATGTGAAAATCCAGAAAAGTGCATCGTATATGCAAGGGCGACGGATGTATAGATGGTGCCAGTAGTTTGAAAAAAAAACTTTTTTAGTGAAAGGTGGCAACCTTATAAAACAGATGTTTTAAGTTTCAATAATAAAAATAATATTTTTATTTGAGTCATCAAAAGTAAACGATCTCAGTGAATTTGTAAACATGGAAATAATTGGTCAGCGTTATGTAATTCAATATTTCCATTTGAAGAATCTCAGTCCAACCAATATTAAAACCGAACTAAATTCTACTTTGGAAAAGTCTGCTCCTTCATTTAAACTGTAAAATATTGGGCAGAAGAGTTTAAACAAAGTCGTACGATTTGGCAAGACGAACACCGTAGCGGTCGACCAATTGAGGTGTCCACGATAGACACGGTTAAAAAAATCCACATAATGATATTGGATTATCGTCGGCATCTCAAAAAGTGCTGTATATCGTAAGTACTCAAGATGGGTGCCACGCTTGCTTTCAATAAAGCAAAAACTGAATCGTGAAGATGTTTCAATAGAGTGTTTGGCGATGTTTTACATCAATAAAGCCAAATTTTTGCTTCGATTCATAACCATGGATGAGACATGGGTTTTACGACTGTAAAATATTGGGCGGAAGAGTTTAAACAAAGTCGTACGAGTTGGCAAGACGAACACCGTAGCGATCGACCAATTGAGGTGTTCACGATGGATACGGTTAAGAAAATTCACATAATGATATTGGATTATCGTTGACATTTCAAAAAGTGCTATACATCGTATATTGGCCAAAGATTTGAAGATGAGAAAGCTGTGCTCAAGATGGGTGCCGCGCTTGCTTTCAATAGAGCAAAAACTGCGTCGTGGAGATGTGTCAATACAGAGTTTGGCCATGTTTCACATCAATAAAGCCGAAGTTTTGCTTCGATTAATAACATGGGTCCATCACTTCACACCTTCGAGAAATGAGCAGTCAAAACAGTGCTATGGAATTTAAGAATCGTGTCCGTGTCGTGTCTGTTTTCTCAGTTCCATATGCAAGGGCATGGCGTCTGTTTTTTTGGGATGCGATTGGGGTTATTTTTATAGATTATCTCCAGAAAGGAATAACCTAACTAATTTATTGCAGCATTTAGGTGATGAAATTATGGTAGAAAAGTTCGCATTCAGCAAAAAAGGAAGTACTGTTTCATCAAGGTAATCATCCAATTCACATGCCCACTATTGCGTTGAACAAATTCATTAAATTACAGTTCAATTTACTTCATCACGCACCTTATTCCCCAGATTTAGCTGCCTCGGACTATTTTCTATTTCCAAACTTGAAAAAGTAGCTCGGTGGTAAAAGATTTTTCAACAATAGTTGTAGAAGTGGATCCTTTTGAGGTCTGTTCAGCATCATTATGAAAATAATACGGTGAAATGACACTTCCAGACCATAGTGCGCATCATACAGTCACTTTTTCCAAATGAAATGGCTTTTCCATAATCACTTCTTTGTTCTCCGAACCCCATAAATGACAATTTTGCTTATAGACGTAATCACCGAATGAGAAACGAGATTCATCGCTGAAGTACATTTTTTTTTTCTAAAAATCAGCATTGAAAGCCTGTTGCTGTAATACCCAATCAGCATATGTACGGCATTGTGAATCGTCAGTCGGCTTTAAATGCGGCTAAACTGCGTGAGTTGAATTCTATATGGATAGAAGTGCACATTCAAATGCAAAATACGGCATAATGGGCAATAAGCTAGGCCCAATTGCTGAGAACGCAATGGAATAGACAATTTCAGTTTATCTGCCATACTTCACTAACAGAAGCGATATTTTCTACAGTTCGTACATTGCGATGATGCACAGGTCTGACCACATCTGTAGCACCTTCAGTGTCCTCAAATTTCTTTATGATCTTGCCAATTCCTTGCACAGTAGATCGATTATGACGACCATAATCATCCCGTAATGCACGAAAAGTGCCCAAGTGCCACACCGGCGGTTTTGAAACCACTAAATGGATAACCCTATGCAATACATAATATACAATACATGTGCAAAATTACATTTTACTGACTGCTTCTGGGTTTATTAAAAATTGGATTTGGATTTTTACATAAATCTGCCCTTATTGCACTAATAACACCAATAAAATTGATTTTAAGGTCATTAAGTGTTTGTATTTTATTCGAGAACATCAATGTCTTCACATAATCCCAAAGAATATAGCCATTTCTGGCTATTTACTCAATCATTGAACTTTCTCCTCTGTAAGTTGATTGTATTTCGAATACTTGGGCATGTTATACTCAAGTCAAAATCACCTTCCTGAAGGCACAAAAAACTGTAATCATATTTCTGTAGCATTTTCCATTACTCGAAATTCTTTTCATTTATACAACAAATACGGCTCAATTACAACTCCGTCAACTACACCTAACTGTTAAGTTTTTTTTGGAATATAAACGTATTTCATGAACATCATATACGTTTTTTTCACTCCAAAAGAGACCATTGTAGCGGAGCTTTTTAGCTAGAAACACGTAGAATGTGACTCGATTAGATTCGTAATTTCTATAACAACTACCATCAATTTATATCCATAGTGATTCGTCAGATAATTCTAAATGTAGCTGTCAATTTTGCCATAATAAGGAATAGAATAGAAAGAAAGTTATATCATCTTAAAAATATATTATACTAATTTGATCACCTTTTGTATGGGTACAATTCCATTTTCATACGTTAATGTTCTCTTAGATCTGTCATTGCTTCCCAGCCTCCTGAAAAAAAGTAAGAATTCTAAGTAGAATGACATATTTTCAAAGTACGACGTAAATAGGTTGTGAGACAAAATTGAAATCACAATTTCCTAATTCTCCAAAAGAAGGGAACTGGGGAAAAGATTAGGAAATGTGGACATAACATTTTCTTTCCTAACCATTCTCAGGTCAATTTCATTTGTTACCATAATTTATAACCAGAAATTAGTTCCGATACAACCGATGTACAACCGATTTAAACTGTGATATTCGATGTTTGATTGCGATATTTGGTATATGAAAAAATTTTCAAGAAACTTCACTATTAATTATTGTAAACAAAATCCTTATGTATTGTAATATCAACTGCTTGTGCCATAGTCCAACTTCCCAGTAAATATGTATCTTTCTCTCAACGGCTTTATCAATTATTGATTGCCTTCAAAAAGTGCTTAGAAATGCACTCTCTTATTCATCTATCTAAATCCGTATACTTTATAGTGTGAACAATTTGTGCACTGCTTCTTATGTCCCTCAACTTTCAGTTGAAAAATGTTCCTTCCATGAGACATCAGCATGTCCACCGCCACAGTCTTCGATAATCCAGTATGAAAATTGTAGATTTTGTCCGATTTGATTATGCTACTTGACCTCCGCCTGGTATGAAATCAATTACGGAATTTCCAATGCTGATATGATTTATTTAATTAGCTACTTTTGACTTATCTATTCAATCAACTAAATACCTGATTATTTTCCTCTATCGTGTTTGCAAAAAAAAAAAACTTTAAACATAAATATTCGTTACGGCTCCCGCACTAAATCATTTTCTGTGAAATTATTCCCGTTAATTAAACAATTTCCATCACATAGTTAACTACTGTTTTTCTCCCTCTTTCCTCGAATAGCAAAATTGTTTTTCCACAAATATCTCTGAAATTGATTACACAATAACTTTTTCTCCCTTTCCCGCTCAATGCCCTCCGTTATTTACTCTTTGACTCTGTAGCGTCGTTGCTGGCGGTTTATCGTCTTTGGCTTTGTTTAAATTGGTCTTTGTTTTCAGTTTTTTTGTATTTGAAAATTATGTGTGAATTTTTCAATTTTCCCCCCTTTTGGTCCGCCAAAAGATTCAATATCTTTTGTAGACATCAGTAGACACTTGTCAGTTGTTTTATAAGGCACTAAGTCAGTGTGTCACTGAGGCTATTGTCTGTTTGTCGGTTTGCTGTGTTGTAATAGGAATGAATTTGGACTGCCTTGTCTGAAGTTTGAAGAAAGGCTTATAAAGTTTATGTCTTAAATCTTTTGTGTTGGAGACAGACAAAAGTTTTATGAACATAAAAAATAAAAAACAAATGCATTGAATATGCTAATATCGGAATACGATGCGTTTATCATATTTATTCAATTAGGAACGAGCAGTTTAAATGTGGTATGTGAATAGACATTTTTCGATGTGACATATATTTATGTATCATAGGTTTACAAAGGGTGGCGCATAAGTAACGTTAACGGCGACTACATTGAATGCGTTCTTGTGCATCATTTGGTTTTAACTCGTGAACCAATTGCATCTTATATGGGAAAAGATGTAACATATGTAAAATTCCTTGGAAAGACCGCCTAGACATCTCTAACTGCTGAGAATGTCGCCTGGTGGAAGTTTCAGGGTTTTCCTCAATACTTGCTTGCACTCGAACAATGGCCACTTCATATCGAACTGCACGAGGTCTTCCAGCACGCGGAAGATCACAGACAGCCCTTTGTGGCCCAAAACGCTGAACCAATCGGTAAACTATAGGGGCATTTCGAAAGTGAAAGAAATTTCGATATGATCTGAATAATCGAATGCTGACTTTCAAAATAAAATTGAACAACTTTGATTCTTTATTCTGTGCTGAGCATTTCCGTCATAAATTTCCCAAGTATTATTTGGTTAATTCTGCAAAGACACAAAAAAAATAGACTCAAACAAAAAATGTATTCACTGATCAAATCTTAACGTTGCTTATGCGCCACCCTATATAAATACAAATAAAACTAAAACAGATATAATTTTTGGCATATAAATCGTCAAATGGATAAAGTGGCTTTGAATGAAGTGAAGATTATCGTTTATGAATGCCAAATTTAATTTATACACTAGATTTATATTTGATAGTCCTGAGTTTTTGTCATGCAAAACTATTCATTTAAGTTTTATGGTGAGCTGCTCTGCTAATAAAAATGAAAATGATTATGTAGAGTTGATTCATATTTGAGTTTACGGTGTTCAGTTATCGATCTGTCTACTACATTCGCATCTGTCAATAGTCTACAATTTATTAGGCTCGTGTTATAAATCAGGGCGATTTTGCTATTGATGATGAATCTGGAATTAATCATATTTTCGTCAAAATATGTCTCATTGACCGTGGTGCCATGGTTAGTACAGGCGATCATCGTTCGCCTGATTGCCAGTTCAAATCCTGATACAGCTGCCTATTATTATTTTTAGCAGCGATCAATTCGTTGTATCCGATGGATACTGGAAGTAGTTGAATAATCGACAAGTCTAGTTAGTGCTTCTCAAACTGTGACGTTCGTTGTCAAGATATAGGCCTCGTTGAGAGAGTCTGAAAGAAATAAATAAAATACATCTTAGCTCACTGAATGTAGGAAGCTTTCCTATATCTCATTAATGGCATGCAAGGGCGTTAAATTTAGTCATTATGCCTGTATATGTTATTTTGGAATGTATGTAATTCATTGGAATCTGTCGATGATCAGGTTTATTTACTAAATTAATAGTAGGCAATATTCGATTTCAACTACATTTTTCACATGAAATTCTTCTGCAGCCACCGTATTAGGTTGTGGAACTCGAATCTATTAATGGCCAGGTATACTTATTAAACTAACAGAAGGCAATTTCCGATTTCAAAAAAAAAATTTTACACAGAAGATTCTCCTGTGACAGGCCCCAGTATCGAAACTGAATTCATCTCTTTTCCCATTTTCTTTTTCCAAACTTCTACAAATCACTTATCAAGTTTTTGCTTAGGGGGGTGTGTTTACATATCGAAGACGTTCAGTATTTTTGTTTTTAAAAATACTATTTTGCCTACTATAAGACGTAAATATTTAACTGAAATGCAGGGAAGTCTTTTCGAAATTTAAAGTTGGGATATCCTTCAATATCTTTTAATAATGACACATTAGGTCATAATAATATTATCATTTCAAATGTCTCTCGAAATCTTCGGTATGGTGAAATACCGTTTTTACATACAATTTTTTTTTTGTACATTATTTTACTTATTAACAAAATATTAACTTCAGCTCTTAATGCTAATTCTATTAAATTTTAGTTTGCGTATAATTTCCACTGTAAATAGATTAAGTGGTTGGTATTTACCTATGGGAGAACAAAAGACTTAAAGAACAAACTTGTTTTCTGCATTATATGCATTTTACACATTTATCAACCGAAGTTATTAATGATTGTTCATTTATTATCACTATCGATAATATTTGGGTAAGACAGCCCAACACTATTTTTGCCTACGATTTGCAATTATGGTAGGAATAGTTTTTTGAGTTGTCTGTAGTTTTCAAGATGCCATGATGGTTCGACAAAAAAAAAAACACTATTTTAACTCATTGTGGAGAGTTGTATTTGTTGCTAAATTTTTGGCAGAGAGAACAAATGCATTGATTCAAAAATTTGTGTCTATTAAATACGTTAAAAATGTTGTTATATCTTTTTTAGTTTTTGAGATGTATCACAATGAAATTTAGAAAATTATCTGTCAGTCAGTCCAATGGCGTGATTTTGATTGACAAACTTGACTCTTAAATAAAACAAAATTTCCTTTGTGATTACCAGATTCCTTGAGATGCAGAAAAAGATCTCTCATAATTGGACAAAAGTCTTAACATGGGAGAAATTGTACAATTTTTGGAGAATCTTCTGGAATATCTCTGAAATTATAATCCGCTAGAACTAGAAAGATAACATGGAAACAATTGTAAACTTATTTTATATTAATGAAGTGTACGGATGCGTAATTCCGAAATTAAAAAATATAATGTAGTCACATTTTGAAATATTCAAAGTATAATATAATAGCTTTAGTATATATTACTACAAAAAAAAAAAAAAAAAAAACAATAAATAAAATAAATTACGGACAAAATTGGTGTCAAGAAAAAAAGTTAATAACAAAAGAATTGCTACACATACTTGAGTGAGGAAATATATGAAAATAACCAAGTTAATGATAATGATTTATATTTAACTTAAGAAAATCCTTTGTTATCGAGAGACGATAACAATTTTTGGAATTTCTTTTTAAAAGATCGCACCGAAATCTTATTTATTTTTGGCTAAACATTTTATATAAATAATAATGTTTTTTAACAGTAATATTTGAACACAAATAATACAGTTTTTTAAACATTAATATTTGAGTACAAATAATACAGTTTTTCAACATTAATATTTGAGTGCAATAATACAGTTTTTCAACAATAATATTTGAGTACAAGCATTCTATACAAATAATACAGTTTTTCAAATATTTTGTATGAGAATTAGTCCTGCATGAATCCTTCAGGAATTCTGCATTAGTTCTCCATGAATTATTAGGGAGTTGTGATGGAATATCCATGTCTTCTAATAAATGCCTGCCATCTCCTAATTACGTCTTTTGCATAAAGATGCAAGGAAAGGAAACAAAAGTCTTAAGACACATACCAACAAAATAGATAATACGACCTTTTTTCTTTAATTTCAGCTAATAAACATAATTGTTATAAATCCGCAAGTGGCTGTAAATCAACTGTTCTGTTGTTTTGTTTAACAAGATTGTATCTTAAGTCTTATGTCTGAAAAATATAGACCAAAAGAATGTAGTAATTTTGTTGGTTTTTTTTTCTATCAAACAAATATAATTTGCAGCTATTTATCGTGAACAAATTATTTGTAATATGTAACCAGAAATAATTGTGCTCGCTCTAATAAGACGTATATTCTAGTAAAGAAACGTTTGCCATTGAAGCGGTTAATGTTAATCTTTTATGCTTGAAGTAATAAAATCCTTTGTTATGTTAAACTTAAGAGTTTTTATACCAGCATTTCCGTTTTTTGTTTTAAAATGTTTTTGTCCAACGACTTTTTTTATTTGCAAATAACTAATCGAAATAAATTAGTCATATTATATATAGTTTTCTGTCAAATGGTGTCAGTTTTTGAGTTAATTTTATTAATAAAACGGTCAAGATTCCTAAAAGATCTAATCCCGCACGACTTGATTTGTTTGCAAAATTGTTTGTGTTTATGGCTTAGACTGACGCCATGTGGCACATAATGAACCAATCATTCAAAACTATACTATAAGGTATTTTAATCACATATCAATATTGCTAACTATTATCTAACACAAAACTAAACAGAAAACATCACGAATTAGCATAAATTTTGATTCTAGTTCAATAGTAAGCTATTATTAAAGAATGAACAAAAGAAAGGATAGAGAAGTGATAGTCGCTCCATTAAATTGCCATTTTACTATTAATAGCTAAACAATTTGTAAATAAGTTATAAGAAAATCATTTAAACGATTTATGATTAATTTAGAGCATAAATTATATTATAGTTATGACCGCCATAAATATTTTAAAGTGTTTCAATATAAATGATGGCGTTTTTCTTATTGTAACCACAAAATCGTATAATGATTTTACTACCTCAGTATAACATTGTTTATGAGAGAGTGAAAGACGGCCAATGGCGACGCCTTTTTCCTGCTTCATAAACTAAGGAAAGCCGACGTGCCAAAACCGCAAAGCCACTCCAATAGCAATTGGCTTTAGATGAAATATTAGATGTAGTTCACTATTGACTGACTTCCAAGCAACACGAGGGCAGCGCCACCGCAATACACAGTTCGGAAAGTTCAGTCACGTTTAACTACTTAATGGCAAAATTACTTAACTTCATGGGCTCTGGCAGAAGAAATCATGATGCACTGGCACTGGCTTTGCTTTTTTCAATGAAGGAAAAACTAAACAAGTTCTCTAAGAAATATTTTCTTACAAATTTGTGAAAATTTGTTCAGAAACTTGCAAGATTACCTCATCGCATTGAAACTTGTTAACAGCAAAGTTATTACATTCAATTGGTTTGTGGCCATTCGTACAAACTAATTCAAGTGTTGGTTTTGTTTTTTATTAGCCATATCGTCCGTATTGCTCTAGTTTTTAAAAATAATCCATCACTTTTTGCTGCTGTAATTGGAAAAAAGATTCATGGTTCAAGCCGTCAACGAAACCCTGAGATATCAAATAACAGAAATATTATGTCTCGTAAAATCAGTCTACTGCCACCGAAACATTTTAAACACATTAAAGACAGCGACCGAAATTAATTTTAATTCCCCACTATCTGAACAGTTGACAAGAGATGCGTGTTTGCCATCGATTTTTATGGCTTTATTTGAACAGACAAAGTTTAGGTTTTATAGCTTTTTAGTAGGTTTTTTTCTCCGCTGTTGTTTGTTGAGTTGAGACAAAAACGTGCAACATCGATTGAACTGGCCAGCAGATGTTTGAATTATAAATGCAATTCGAATATGGGACAACATTGTTTCAACATACAGATGTGTGATTTTGGTTTTTCATTTTCTGTAAGATTTATGTGTTACAATTGGTGTAAGAAATAAAAGGATATTTATGTATGTCTTTTTTTGGTTATGGCAACGTTAAAGTGGAGACCCTCTGGGAGGCCATTACGTTTAGCATAGTTTTAGTTACTTGCATTGAAAATACAACGAAATAGTAAAGATATATGAAAATCTTTCAGATATTGGTTTATAATAACTGCAATTTATGGAATCTTTAGTGAATATAAGATGTAGTATGAAGAAATCCATTATTTTTTGATGACATTGAAGGCTTTATTTTACATAGTTAGAATGATTCGATTTTGGTTAAATATCCATCCTTTTATTTTGTAACTTGTTGCCATTTTGGATGCAATTTCATTAAGTTCCTCTCATACCAACCTTCATTCTTATTGTCAAAAAGCTGGGACTGTCCATTTTCACAAGATTTTTTTGAGGCGAATTTTTTGTCAGAAAAATCATTCGCCATATATACGACCAGGTAATAATAACTTAGTGCTATATCGAACTACAAGGTGGATGAATAAAAACCTTCCAACCAAGCTCCCGAAGCTTCTGACGAGTTACTATCCATGTATGTTGTCTGGCACTGTCCTCATGGAACACAATTCCTCTCTTATTGATAAAAACTGGCTGCTTCTGAGCGATTGCTTCCTTCAGATACTCCAAATGTTGACAGTACGGGTCCGAATTAAGAGTTCGTTCGTAGAAGAGTAACTTATAGTAGATAATTTCGCGTCAAACTCGCCAAACACACGGCAAAACCCTCTTGATTGTCAATGCTGACGTGGCCACCGTTCGCGCTGGCTCACCCCGATTCGACCACGAATATTTTCTTTCGTTGTAGGTGACCCACATGTCATAACAAGTTGGCATCTGCTTCACATATGGGTCGATTTTGCTGCAACTCAGCAGTGATTCGCAGTTGGAAATTCGGTCCATGACATTTTTTTGCATTAACGCATGTGGCATCTACCCATACATCGAATTCTATTTTTTTGTCCAGTCTTATTCAAGTGGTTCTTAACGATTTGTTTTCAATATTTATCTTCTGGGTAACCGAAACGGTGCTTAAATGATGATCCATTATTCCATCGACATTTTTGACAGTTGGGCTTCCAAAGAGTGGTACTTTGTTGATGTCAAATGTACAGGAAAGGGAATGACGGAACCAAAATTTTGCATGGCTGGTTATTGCGTTATTAGGATCACAAACATTACTCACATTTTTAGTCGGCTTTCTTTCTTTGTCGTCTTTATCGAAAAAAAACTGTAAAATCGTATGTCGAATTTTCTCTTTCCTGGTATCAAATTTTGATGTGCCTTCAAACATTACTGAGTCAAGCAATCACAAAACTACTTAGAACAAGAAATTTTATCTTTTTGAACACGAAATCTTATCTTTCTTACACCATCTATTGCTGAGCCAAGCAATCACAAAACTGCTTAGAACAAGAAATCGTATATTTTTGAACACCATCTATTTTACCGTAACCCAACTATTTCATTATACCTTATAAGTATTTACAGTCACTGAAATATTTGGCAAATACTAAATTAACATCTAAGAAAAAAATTAGAACAGTTTCTCAGGATAACATCTTATATCATTATACTTAGAAATTTTCAATTGTTCTGTATGGCCCTTATAAGCGAAGGCTTCTAACTGCTAAGAATTTATTTCTCAGGGTATTTACATATACAGGGTGTCCGTCGGTATACTACTTTGTTTGTTTATAATTTTTGATTAAATGAAAGAGAATGGATCTTATATTGATAAATGTTTCATTTAATGTCGGCAATTATGTATGGAATACAATATCAGATAAATGTCCGCCTCTGTTAGCATCACAAATTCGAGCCCTTTTGAGCACATTTTTCGTTACATTCTCACACATTTCGCGCGATATTTCATTAATTTCATCACGAATATTTAGTTTGAGATGCTGAAGCGTTTATGATTTGATTGCATAAACCTTGCTTTTCAGTAATGTTTTCAGCCGATCTTGCAGTACGTTGTGGCTCATGCAATGGCGCCAAAACAAAGTAGTATACCGTCCCGACGGACACCCTGTACATCAGACTAATAGCTTGATCATTCTCCTTCTCACAGTAGAGCCTTCATGTACGGTAATCATGAAGCAGAAAGTGTTAATCAACTTACGTGTTGGTTACCTGTAGTGGGAAAGTTATTAAATTTTCTTTTTAATCAATGATTTGGAGATATTCTGCTTATTATTTTTTACTTACGTAGTTTGATAATTCACGCATTCCAATTATGCAGCATTCAGATTAAGCAGACGTTACTAAATACGCCTAACTCCTCACATGTAACGGCATTCACCTAATAATGGTGATCTAACACAGCTTAGAGATAAAAAAAAAGCAGCCGAAATTTTCGTGGAGTTTGTTCACCTTCCTAATACACAATACATTTTGCTAAAATTGTGAACTCAAATTTTATTTATATACGAGTATTAGGAAGCCATAATAGATTGTAATATAAATTACCATTGCTGTTGTTTTACTTAACCTCTTGTCATGTTAAATCTTTTGTTGTTATAACCTTAATCAGAACAAATTTATTATTAGGCTATGACCAAGTTTTTTTTTTTCAAATATCGTAGTAACATACTAGTCTTTTGCCTTACCATTATTTAAAATTTATGACCAGAAGTTAAGATTTTACAAAACAATTAAAATGTGAAAAAGTAAAGGGAAAACAAAAGAATGAAAAAACCTGCTCGCATGAGAAGGGAAACGATCGATAATGACATCGCTAGTAATAATTATTCATGTGAGACCACGTGTGCACATACTTTATATAGAAGCATTAATTTTGCACGGACTGTTTGGAAATTGTAATTGTTACTGTTATTTTTTTATAAAATACAACTTTATTTAGAAAACATGTTCCCAAATGATTCATTGAAAGTATTGCCCACCACTAGCTACTACTTATTCCCATCTTTCTGGCAAAGCTCGAATTCCGTCACGGTAAAACTGTTCATGTTTTGAGGCTATCCACGAATCTAGCCATTCCTTGATGTCGCCATATGAGTGGAACTGCTGGTCAGCCAGACCGTGTGCCATTAAACGGAACAAGTGCTAATTAGACGGCGCAATATCTGGAGAATATGGCGGATGGGGTAAGACTTCCCATTTCGGCGTTTCCAGGTAGGTTTTAACCTCCTTGGCCACAAGAAGCCGAGCGTTGTCATACCGAAGAGTTACTTTTTCGTGTCTCTTCGCGTATTGTGGGCATTTGTCGCACAGAGCTCGGCTCAGTCACAGTAATTGAAGTCAGTACCAATCTCCAGTGATGGTTTCAACAGCTCGAATTAAATAACACCGACCTGGTTCGACCAAATACAGGGCATAACCTTCGCAGCGTGAAAATTAGGCTAAGGCGACGACGTGGAAGTATGACCGGGCAGCCCCCATGATTTTCTTTTTTTTGAATTGCTGTAATGAATTTCATCACCCGTTACAATACAATGAAGAAAACCTTTCCTTTTTTGTCGCTGAAGCAGTTGTTCACAGACGAAAAAACGACGCTCAACGTCCCTCATAAGGAATCCAAGTTCCTTGTTTTTAAATCATTTCCAACGCATACAACCACTTGGAAATGGCTTGGCGGGTAACTCCTAATACTGAAGCAAGCTCTACCTGCGTTTGATACGGATTCCCACCACTCAATGCCGTCAATTCAGTGTTTTCGAAGTTTTTTCGTCTTCATTCACGCGAACGGTCGTCAACATCAAAATCACTGTCTTTAAGGCGACGAAACAAATTTCGACACGTTGTTTCACTTAAAGCAGCATCTCCTTAGACGTTTTAAAGCTCTCGATAAGCTACAGATGCCATTTTCTTCGACTGAAAGAAGAAAATCAATGCTTCTCGCATATTACAATCATTTAGCACAAAATCATACATATTCACACAATCAAAAGAATATCACTATTGTGTCGAGGCGGTATGTTCACCATACGCCTAAGCTTGACGTTTAGGTTACAGCAGAATCGAATAGCACTTACTGCTGGCGCGATTTGGTGGCAAACACCGGGAACTTAGTTGAACAACTAATAAATGCCAATATCCTCTACAACTTCTCATAATTGTCGCTTTTATCTAAAAGGAACAACATAAATTTAAAACACTTCTTGAGAAAAATAGTCAAATCTACCTTTCATAACCACAGGCCGTCTCAGAGCGAATCTTAACTGCTATGACAGAATACTGCTAATGCAGTTATTCTTGATACAAATTGGCCGTATACTATACATTCGAAGTTAACTGCCACAAAAACCGTAAATGGATGTGGAAAACCAAATTCAGACAGTCCTATGTGTTGCGCATACATGACAGTGCTGCGCTCTTTGGTAATGCGGCCTGTGAGGCAATTATGGGAACAGGAATGAGAAGGGAAGGGATGCACACTAACTTTTTAAGCAGAAAACTATAGGAAGATACTGAGATAGAGATAGAGATACGGTTACTTTCATCTAGTAAGTACAGTTTTGTAAATCTAGTCACAAATATACGAAGTATGCTGAAATTAAGGAGAAAGAATTTCTAAAGGCTGCTAGCTCACGATAGCAGCACAAGTGGCGAAATCACGCCAATTACCAACTACGGCTAATCTTGTGTACGTATGACGACTTAAGAATAACAAAGTTGCGGCTCGAGATAGCCTGCCAGCAAAGTTGTTTAAGATGCTTGACAATGTGCTGATAATAAGCATGCAGCAGCTCCTAAGCACGATATAGTTTACTGATTGAGTCTAAATGTGTTGTTTCCTGTGTTAGAAAACAGCAATGCAACAATTGTCAGGTTTTCATCCATCGCTTGTAAGGTTATGTCGAGTGAGATATGTGAAGGACTCATTAACTAAATAGAACTAATCTATATGACCTGATTGGCCTTATCAGATAATCACAGTATGCCAAATTCTGGAGAAGACCTAAGAAGAAAGGTCGACACATACCATAACTTCGTAGACTATAAAGCTGTATTCAGCTATCCGATATGACTAAAATGTTATGAGGCCACGTTCGAGTTTGTTATTCCTGCGAAGATTAGAGGTTTTTGCAAAATGACATTGATTTCTACGAGATCTTCAGTTGTGATAAACAAAAATTTTACACTACACGGGATTTAGATGGAGTGACGCCACTTTTTCAACATATTGCTTGAGATGATTTTGAGGAGAGCTGCAATTTGTATGGCTGGTATCATCATTAACTACAGCCACATGGCAATTGCGTATTTTGATATTGTCGACATTGTCGCCAGCAAAGTGCGAGACAGACTGCAGCCTTCTCAACTAATAAAAGACGAAACAAAGCAAAGAGTCTACTTGTTTGGGAATCTGTGTGAATGTTGACAACTATAGTTTTGGAGTGCAGGAAGCGTTCATCGGTTTTGGCTGCCTTGTTAATCTGGAGTATTATTTACAAAGATATGTTGCTAAGGGATTAGCAAGCTATTTACAAGGAAAAAATCTAGCTATAGCACACAGTAGTCCTACATGTTTTGCTGTATGACAAAAGATTCTAGGTTACTCCACGAAATATATGGACTCATTATGACTAGCGGAGAATACCGTGATGACATGATGCGTCCATCAACCTTTCCTGCCATGTTAGCCTGGAGTATTATTTAAAATGAAATATTACTAAGGACTTAGCAAACAATTTACGAGGAATAAATCTTGCTGTACGGCGCAAGATCCTGGGTTAGGACACAAGCGGATGAATTAGTTCTGCGAGTCTTTGGAAGAAAAAATACTAGGTGAAATATAAATGCTCATCATAGTTAGCGGAGAATACTGTGATGGCATGAATCATGAACTATATGGCAACACCGATATGGTCAAGCGCATCAAAATGCAGCGATTGTGATGGGAATGGACCAAAGCACTTCAGCAAAAAATCTTCGACAACGAACTTAATGAGAATCTCAAGAAAGGTCGACCAAAATTATTGTGGAAGAACCAGGCTTTTGAAAAACTGTCAATGTGACAAATTTGCACCGAAGTGATTGGGATTAAATTCTACGTGTAGATGCCGCCATCTATATAAGTAAATGGTACAATTAAGGGAGATGGTCAAAGGAAATGTATGTCTGGAAGATGTTAATCATTACGGTCAATATTGATGAATATAACTCTCATTTGTAAAAGTTTCCAAGAGCTAAAAGATCTGATTTATTTTGCCTAGAAATTTTGTGCGTTAAGTATTTTGTTTTTGGAACACATATTATTATAGCACAGCATATTAGAAATTCTAACCAATAACCATTGCAACCATATTTAATTTCCTTTATCATATTTATAGACACACGAGCAATTTCAGATTTTATTTCATACAAAATTTGCACATTAAGCCGAATCTTCTCTTTTATTCAAAGACAAGATTTGCATATTAAGTCGAATCTTCTCATTACTCAAAGTTATTTTATTTCTATGTGAAGCGGAATATTACTCGAGTTTATGACACTTCATTTTAATTTTGTTTCAAATTTTAAATAACACTAAAGAATCGTTTCAGTCATTTCAGTTTGTTGCGTGTCAAAAACTTGATTGCATTTAGATTTTATTTATAAAATGTCTATTGAAAGCTTTGGAATTCCCGTGATCATATATCCAATCATCTTAATTAGGAAGGAATCAATATAATTTTCATTAAAGCATTAATTACGAAATATTTGCCACGAGTTTGTATAACTTAAAAACGAGTGTTAATTTTTATATTCTTTCTGTTAAAGAAAAGTACCGGAAACTGATCATCAAAAAAGACCACATAAA
>JAHXMU010000197.1:282999-325815 GCA_019455685.1 Philornis downsi
GCAATTTTGCCTTTTGTTTGTTAATTAAATTAGAATATTTGCATTTGCTTATTTTAATAAAATTACTCTTGAAAATATTAGCTCAAAAAAATGCTACTAAAATCTACTAAATACTAAATGCAAGATATGATATTAAGATTATTACTTTGAAAAAAAGCCGAGTTAAAGCTCCTCAATCCGACGTTGGAAAAAGTAATTCATAATCAGGTCCCGTTCAGTGAGTCAGAAATCGATATGTGTAAACTCAATGAATGTGAGAAGCTCTCCTGCGCTCCATCCTTGGGATGCCAAGGAATTCGCTTTTTTTTTGTTGTTGTTATGCTTTTAAAACGTTAATGTAATAAAGTTGATGATCTAAATCAATTTGTGAAAATTGTCAAGAAAAACGGACATTCACATAACGCATCTGATTATTGCAAACATGTAAACAGCGGCTTTCTTTGATTCGCGAATTTTTTCGAAACACTTTGAAATAACACATATCAAGTTTGGCCCCTGAGTTTTTTGTGTTGACACATGTGCATATCAAACTTCAAAGTGTTGACATGTCACCATACGAAAAACTTCAGTGTCATTCATCAATTTTAAATTCATACACCATACGGAGATTCGTTAAATCGTTTTTAATAAAACAAACTGCTAAATATAAATCTATTGTTCTCAAGTATTATTCAATAAATTAAATATTACAAAAAAATGTAAGAGGATGATTTAAAGGTGTTCAAAAGACATCGTAATTTATAGCGTTCATGTGTGCGAACTTTTAGAACTTGGTCGATTTTTGACAAGGTATCAGCCTTCATTTATTAACCCAATCACACACATCTTGTCTGTTGACATCTGTATTCTCCTCAATATAATAAGAATTATCAAAACATAATACAATACTGCTACTACCACTCAGTTAATTTGAAAGATAAAATTAGGGGTTTTTAACAATTCAGATTTATTGCCACCAGCTATTTAACTTTTGATTTGTTGAAGAATGCAGAGCTTTCTTTTGTTTGTCTCTTCAAATGAAGGTCATCGAAAGGTGCATTATTAAATATGTAACACAAGACATGATCTGAGAATGTCTAGAATTATCTGCAACTTTCTGTAAATTCAGTTTCTAGCTGAGATAGAAATCTAATGAACGTTCCGGTAAATGTCTGCTCAAAATGTCACTCACTTAGTCTTTCATTTATTTGGCCCAAGACGCTGACTGAGATCTAGAGAATTCTCGTTTGTGTAAGCTGTGTTACAATTAACTAAGTATATATAATATTTCTATAATTGCTGGCTATTGCAGGCAACTTTTTTCTGTTATTAGCAGTTCAAAGCAAAAGTACTTTAGTCAATGATATTGTAAAGTATGTTCAAGGTCGTTCACTTACAAACAAACGACCATATGAATGTCTGACTCACCGGCAGACAGTTGGAGGGAGGGATTTATGGACGGTCAAAGGCAAGAAAACTCGAAACTACCATTTGTGGAATTGTGTGCCGATTTAGCTGCAGTACTAATTTAATAAGGCAAAGAAAAAAAGCAAAGCTAAAGAAATGTATAACAATAACAATTGCGATGCAAAGAACTTGTTTAAGCTGGGCATTACGGATGTGATTAGACTTGTGGTCTTCCAAACTGGGCAATTCATAAAGTGAATTCGTGTGATTTTTTCTCTTTTTTTCTCCATGGCTTTCAACAAATTATCTGCTTACTAAAACAGTGTGGTACGAAGTAAATAGTCTATAATTACTAAAAGCTTTATTATAATACGAAACAAAAAAAACGTGGTTTATCAAAATAAGGCGTTACACGTTATAAATTATTTTCACAGCGTCAAGCAATCATTCATCCCTTTGTAATTGTTCATATATATATTATTTTTTTAGTTTCCTATTTCGGTTCTTAATCAAATTGTTTTAGTTCTTTAGAATAAAACGCGGATGTTGCGATTATAATCTTTTAATTCCAAGATAAATCACTATAAATAGAATTACAACAACTTGCGCATAGTTTGGACTTTCACTAAAAGTGCAAGAATTTGTCAAGCGGAACACGTTTGTTGCTTAAGTTTTTTGTTGGACATCACGATCCAACAAAGACAAATTAAAGCAATGGAATTTGGCACATGAGAAACAATCGATATACAATGTTGATTGTTAATTGTAAATGATTTTGTTTATCCGCAATCTTATATTTTATTTATAAAAATTATCCTATATTGAAATGAAAATTGCTGGTACATTGCAGTCATCATGGATAAAATTGCTGTACGGAAAGTTCAAATCCAAAATAAAATTAAAAATTTACTGAACTATGTAAACTAAATATCTTGAAGAATGAGCATCGACATGTCTTATTTTTCCAGGGGAAAATCCATTTTTTATTTGATTTAGAACTTTTGATTTAGAACTTTACAAGGTCAATTTACTGTTGTTGGCTTTGTACAAAAAGTTAGCAGTTGCAAATGAGAATTTTGAATAAAGAGGATACAAACCGTCTAATTTCAAAACCCAAAAAATGTGAAGATACTGGTAATTTGAAATATTGTTCAAGAAACTATTTCTACATTGTTCCAGTGGATTGTCACAATTTATATTTTTCGAAATAATTTATTAGACCTGCAAACGTAATAGCCATAGGCAAATAAAAAAAAAAAAAATAGAGTTTTAATGACGACCAAAGCCAAAGGTACGGCAATTGCAAACATTTTGGAATTACTTCCACTTCTAACAAATGAACTTCTAGCGAAATGAAATGCGGACTAAAACAAGTCCTTGACGAACGAAAATTGTATCATATGCAATCCTACCTATTCTCAGCAAAAAAAGGAAATACAGGGTGTCCGTTGGAAAGGTATAATACGCTTTGTTTGCATAAACCTTGCTTTTCAAATAACCCCACAAAAAGAAGTCCACAGCAGTCAAATCAGAAGACCGTGGAGGCCAATCAACATCACCATTTTTTGAAATAACTTGTTGTGGAAAGAGGCCTTGCAGTAATTTCATTGTAATCCTGGCTGTATGCGATGTGGCACCGTCTTGTTGATACCACAGGTTAATCAGGCCCAAAGCATGCAGTTGTGGCATTAAAAAGTTTTCAATCATATCATGATATCGCTCCCTATTGACAGTTTCAATGAAGTAAGGTCCAATGATTCCTCCAGACCAAATTGCACACCAGACTGTCACTTTTAATGGATGCAAAGGTGATTGATGAATAATTTGAGGGGTTTCCATTGCCCAAAACCGACTATTCAGTTTATTCACATATCCATTCAAACGAAAATGCGCCTCGTCACTCATTATGATTTGTTCCTGAAAATCGGGGTTGTCTGAGCGAGTTTTAAGATTCTATTGGCATATGTACGGCAGCGTAAATGGTCTTGTGGAAGAAGCTCTTATGTCAACTGAATCATAAATGGAAACAAATGCAAGTCCTTGTGCAAAATTGTGGCCAAAGTTGTTCTTTAAAAACCAATACCGACCGAATGCTTTTCCATAATAAATTTGCCGCGTCTCTACTTCACGACTGCCAAATATGAACTGTCAAGACAAATGTTTACCAAAATGGCGACAAAGTAGTATATCTTCCCGACCGACACCCTGTATAAAGCACTTTTTAGGGTACCACTGCCAACATAATCCCTTACTATTGCTAACCATATTAAAGTTTTCAAAATTTTTTTTTGTGAATTTAATATGATTTATAACATAAAGTAGTATACCTTCCCGATGGACACCCTGTATACACCACTTTTTAGGGCACTACTGCCAACATAATCCCTTACTAATGCTAACCATATTAAAGTTTTTAAAAATTTCCTTGTGAATTTAATATGATTTATAACATATTCATCATAACATTTAATTTTTGCTGTTTCATCAACACTACTTTCTTTCATGTTAAATTCATGGGTTCCGTTCCAAATTTCAATTACAGTTAAATTTCAAGAAATTTTTTCTATGGTCAATGGAGAGCAACTTTTTCTTTCCACAACTACCCCAAACAAAACCCTGTTAAACTGTGGGTGGTTCCAGCAAGATAACTACAACTTGTCGCTTAGCTGGGCAGAACTGCAATGCAAACTACCCAATAAGTTGATTTCAAAGAAATTTTACATTTCGTTGGTTTCAAGATCTCCTGATTTTATAACAACTGCTTTTTCTTTTTTTACAGGTTTGTTGCAAAATAAGTTTCATAAAACTCTGACAGTAATTGAATCTTTTGCAAGTGTTTTACTGCGCGATATCTTTAAAAGTGATTTCGCCCGCAACTGTTGAGCACCGATTTGTGTTTCACATACCTAAAACTACAATACGGGTATATGTTAGGTTTATAGGAATTTATTATGAATTAATAGGACTGCACTTGAACTCATTCATTAACCTTACTGTGCAAGTAGAAGTGGCCATTTCAAAAGCTAATATATAAGAAACCAATTCAGTAAATAAGCAATTATATGCAAGCAATTAATGCAATTTATCAGTTTATCAAGGCCATTGGTAGTGTATGAAGTAATTAAAAACTAAACTAAATTTAAACTGAAATAGATTTGGATTTTAATCGGAGCGAAAATACGACACAATTTTTAACCAAATGCTGCTACAACGTTCCTACACTTTTTGGGTTGAGAGCCAACGTTCGTAATAACATTTTTTCGTGAAGCAGTGATTTTTGTCATTCCAATTGCAATTTGGCTTGTAGATCCCACTGATGTTTGTCATTTGGCAAATTCTTTTTTGCAAGAAACGCAAAAAAAAACAGAAACATTATTTCAAAAAAACCGAAACCTTCAATTCCATTGAAGCCCGAAAAAAACCCCAAAGACAGGTAATGCTAGCACTTTAATGGTTTATTACATTTAATTTGTTTTAATTTCCAACATAGGAAAAAAAGAAGAAAAAATAACATAATAAAACAAAACTCAAATGTAACTATTATTTTGATGGACAATTCTGATTTGGCGAGCGGAGGGCTTTGATTTTGAGTACAGAAAAAACGCAGACAAAGAAAAGGTTATTTCAGTCATTGGAATGGTGGCTACAAACTCAAAAAAAAAAAAGAAACTAATTTTCCAAATTATATCATGAGAAATGTTAAGTCATTTGCGTTTTTTTTTCTCCGTATACTGTTTTGTCTTTAGGACTACAAACAATCGGCGCCTAAGTTGACGCTTTTGGTTTGAATAAACTAACAATTGTGTTTTCTTAATTTATTCAAAGCTTGTACTTGTAGGCGTCAAAAGCTTAAGGAAATAGCAGAGCGTTAACAAAAATGCTAATTAAGTGTAATAAAGTGTCATTATTTAGTTAAGAACCCCCAAATTATGTTTTTAGGGAAACTGAAAATTAAAAATTATATTTTTTCACAAGAATTTCTCAAAGATAGTGTTAACTTCTTCGAAGGTCTTTTTGGTTGCTATCCAGCTGACCCATTAGTTTGAAATTTTCAGACAATTGTAAAAAAATGTTTCCTCTGCTATTATTGGCACTTGTGCGTTACACTTTTTTTATTTCTGTTTGTTTATTTGTGCTTCTCTTGAAGTTTATTGTCTTTTTTATTGCCATAGGTCAAGTTCATCATCACAATATATGATATTTTTACAACGTATTTCTTTTTTTTTACTATGTTACGGTCATAATTATATTACAATTGTAAATCGGCGTAGCGAACCTCCAACAGTAGCTTTTTGTTTGACATGAATTATTGCTGCATAATTCGGGGTTAATTTGTTGTTTTATTTTTCTATTGTCTTCAGATTTTTCCGTGTCATAGAAAGGTTACTAGCATGAGGTTTTGAGTCTGTGTAAGATCCACTGCTGAAATGTTATTTATTTAGGTCTTTCATACACTGACCCATCAATGAGTCATGATTTACACCAACAACTTTATATTTGTAAATGTTGCAGTTTTTTTAAGGGAGTCACAAAAGAAGAATTGAATCGGTCTATTTGTATTAAAGATACCAAAGTGACATGGAAATATCATCCATTTTAATTATCAGACTCAAAATTATTAAACGAATGATGTGAGCAAATTCAATTAAATTTAGTACTCGAATGATGTAAATCTAAAAATATATCAGTTGAATCGGTTATTCATTGGGGATGTATCAGAACGAGTATGCAAGTTTTGTACAATTTTCATCAAACTTGAGTAAGCATTCAAAGTGAAAGCAGTGGACTATGATTAGGTTTGTCTCAGCCTAAGAATTCTAAATTAATACGCCATATATTGGTTTATCCATTTAATGCTTTAAATACTGCCGATCTTGCAAAACTGTCAGCTGTTAAATACCTGTCATCTGTCATCTGAAGTGTTATTTATTTAGCGAAAAGTTAGCCATTTACGACTGTAAATCGTTCAACAACCGAAAAACGAGTAAAACTTACTACGAAACTTGTGATTCAGATGTGGGCTTTCATTCGAACAAAATTTTCTTCAACGATAAAATTCATTTCTCACACGGTGGTTACATCAACAAGCAAAATTGCCACATATGGGGCTCGCAGAACCCAGAAGTGATTGTAGAAAAGCCATTGCATAAGAAAAAGTGACTGTTTGGTGTGCATTGTGGTCACAAAGATCCATTGCTGCAACCAATCCAGAAGCGGTCATTTAAATGATATTGTATTTCGAACATAATGACAAGGTCCAAACATTATAATGAAATAAAAGTTTCCTCGAAATCTTAAATGTATGTGTGTTTTATTTGACTTTACTTGAAACCGAAAAATGAATAACCCTTTTTTAATACGCAGACGTACAAATAAGATTCATTTTTTCCTGATTATTCCCCTGATTTCTTTGATAGTTTCTGGAGTGGTTCAATTGTTGTACAAGAAGTGCACTCCATACCTCGTACAATAACAAACAACCTCCAAAAATTAATCCCAGGCATTCAAAGAATAGTCTCTCAAGTCTTCAATTCTATGTACCACATATTATACTGGGCATAGCAATGCCTCCGAAAGTTTAGTTTCATTTCTGCTTTGATTTTGTAATGTTATTTAATTGTACTCCAGAAGTTTGATTCTTTCTTTCTCTTCCGTCAAATGCAGTCTTTTTCCATAATTTCATCACCTAAGCGCTGTAATAAATTAGCATAATATTTACCGGTGAAGGTTTTTCCATTCTGAAGATAATCAATAAAAATAATCTCACTCGCAGCCCAAAAAACAGACGCCATAACCTTGCCTGCAGATGTCTGTCTTCGCCTTCTTTGGACACGATTCCCCCATTCCAGTTCACAGTTTTGATTGTTCCTTTGTCTCAGGTGTAAAGTGGTGGAGCCATGTTTCATCCATGGTTATACATCGACGCAAAAATTCGGTTTTATTGCGGCGAAACATCGCCAAACACTCTACTGAAACATCTTCACGACTCTGTTTTTGCTCTATAGAAAGCAAGCGCGGCACCCATCTTGCGGACAGTTTTCTCATCTTCAAGTCTTCGTTCAATATACAGGGTGATGTTTTAAATTTAAGTTTTTGAGTTTTTCAGGTTGGCAGCACTGGTTGGTAATGACGTCTAAACGTCGTCTGTCAAAGTGAAAATTGTGCAGTATACTCTGCCATTTTATCATGGAAAGACTAACGAACGAGCAACGATTGCAAATCCTTGTAATTTATTACCAAAATTCGTGCTCTGTGACAAATTATGTGCATCGTTTGATACCACCATTTTATGGTCGTCATAATCGACCTGCTGAATCAATAATTCGTGCTGTTATCTCAAAATTTCGCACCAAATGTGCTTTGTTGGACATAAAACCATCGACTCGCATGCGTAGAGTGCGTAACAAAGAAAATATTGCAGCCGTAGCGACCAGTGCTAATGACGATCGTGAAATGTCAATTCGTTGCCGTTCTCAGCGATTGGGCAAGTGTTACTCAACCACAAGGAAAATCTTACACATCGATTTAGGTTTGAAAGCCCATAAAATTCAACTCACGCAAGAATTGAAGCCGAATGTCCTACCACAACGTCTAATTTTTGGTGAAAGGGCCTTACAAAAGCTCAATGAAAATTCGCTGTTTTATCGAAAAACTGTGTTCAGCGATGAGGCTCATTTCTTGCTGAACAAAACTATCGCATCTGGAGTGATGAACAGCCATATGTCATACATGAATTACCAATGCATCCCGAAATAACGGCAGTCTGGTGTGGTTTATGGGTTGGAGGCATCATCGGTCCATTTTTCTTCAAAGACGACGGTGAAAGAAACGTTACCGTCAACGGCGAACGATATCGAAGCCATGATACGTGGTTTCTGCATATCTCTCGATTTGGGCCTGTGAGTTGGCCTCCAAGATCTTGCGATTTAACGCCTCTTGATTACTTCTTGTGGGGTTATGTGAAGTCGTTAGTCTATGCGGACAAACCGAACACTATTGAAGCCTTACAGGATAACAGTAACACGCGTTATTTGTGGAATACAGGCCGAAATGCTCGAAAAATTGGGCCTTCCGATAGGACATTTTGAGATGGAGCTGCGGACAACATTTATATGAAATTATTTTTAAAAATTAAATGACAAAGATAAATTTGTCAATTCCAATAAAAAATGTTTATATACGAGTACATGATGCAAAGTTGAGTGTTTTATTCGATTTAAAAAAAAACGACGATTGAAAAATTACCCTTTAAAATATACTCGTACAGCACTTATTGAAATGCCTATTATTTCAGCTAGATAACGTACTTTTAGCCTACGATCATCCAATACCACTTTGTGGATTTTTTTAACCGTGTCTGACGTAGACACCTCAATTGGTCGACCACTACGGCGTTAGTGTTGACAGCTCGTAAGTCTTGTTTAAATTCTGGTACCCAATATTTTACAACCGCAAATGAAAAAGCAGACTCCTTACTGCGAGGGAATCTAGCTTTAATATTGGTTGGACTGAAACCTTTCAAATGGAAATATTTAATTACATGAAAGTGACCCATTTTTACCAGGTTCAAAAAGTCACTGAGATCATTTAGTTTTGATGGTTTACATCAAAATACTAAACAACGTGATGTCTTGAAGCTTAAAACATATGTTTTATAAGGTTACCGCTTTTCATCAAAATAAGTTATTCAAACTGCTGGCACTATCTATACGTCAGGTACATGAGGCTTTTCAACTTCTCTTTTTTGCATCAACTATTTACATTTACCAGTTTCCTATTACGGTCGTGTTTCGTGTGGATCTTTGCATTCATTAAGTGACAGGCGTGTTGTACTTTAGTTCAGGAATTTGTATTCATACCTTACTTATTTGGCATTAAACCACTGCAATATGATGACATGAAATAAATTCAGGGGTCAAGACCAGAATGCAATCTTACAATCCTTAAGGTACACTTTAATTTGGCATTGCAGTTTAAGTCTTACAATTTTTAGTTTTTTTCTTCGTAAGTCCAGTTTCGCATTACAAATGTTTGCTTTGTGTTTTATGTAATATAATTGAAAGCATAAAAAACTTAAATTTTTTATATGTTTTTTTTCCAACTGGTTATTTCTTTGTCTATTCTACACAATTTTCCATAATTGACAATCTAAAATCACCGAGGCTCATCCATTTTTCCTTCCCATTAAAATTCTCCATAATTTTAGTTTATTTTTTTTTAATATCATACATTTTCTTTATTTTTTTGTCGTCATGGTTTTTGTTGTTTAACATTGGTTCTTAATACACTTATTTACAAAAATTTAATAATAATAAAAAATTGTTTATTTAAAAATAATATAAACAGAAATAATTAATTTATACACAAAAAATATACACAAAATTTTTCAACTATTCTAACTTAGCCGCGAAATGGTTTTGAAAAAGGGAAAGAATAATCAAAGAACCTTGAACAAGAAAATGAAACCATGAATGAATTTTCGACTTTTCTTGGCGGGGAAGTAAATTTTAAATAATTACGTAAAATACTTTCACTTTTTGCCCAAGAAAATATAAAGAAAGATATTCATGTGTTTTTGTGATTGTTATTATAAACTAAGAATTTTATAATAAAAATGTTATTATAAAAATTTAGTTATGTAGATGATTAGATTGTTGAGTGAGAATGCTTGGTAGAGAATCCAGAGATTCGTGGCAGTGTTGTTATAATATTTTCTTAAAAGTTGTTCTTTAGAATTGTTTTTTCACAAATTCGAAACCATTTCGCGTGGCTTAGGAGAAATGTTGTTGTAGTTTTTCCATAATCATAGTGGCAAAGTTTTCTTTTTGAATAAAGAAGTAAAAAATTTTCAATTGAAATAAAACAAAAAAATAAAATTATAAAAATTACAACTAATTTTTGTTTTTCTAATAAAACAAAAAGAAATCATTTACACTCCTCTCTTGTGGTTCTTGTTACTTTTTGGGATTTTTTAGAGTAGTTTTCTGATACTGCTAAACGCTTACTTCTTCTTGTGGTAACCGTGTCCGTAGCCATGACCGAAACCATGTCCTCCGGTGATAATGGCACCACCATGACCGCTGGAAGAGAAGCCATAACCGCTGGAGGAATAGCCATGATCATAGGCAACGGCGGCGGGAGCTGCGACAACGGCAGCTGCACCGTGTTGGACCACAGAATGACCGGCTACAACGGGTACACCAACGGGCACAGCCACGGGTTTCTCCACGGTAACGGGAACTGGTCTGGTAATATGCACGGGATAGGGACGGTCGACGGCAACCTTGACTGGCACTGGGACTGGACGGTCAACAGCATATGGAACATGCTTCTCAACTGTGTAGGGTTGAGGTACTGGCACAGGGACCTTGACAGGATAAGGACGATCTACAGGCACAGGATAAGGACGGTCAACGCGAACGGGCACTTCAACCTTGACTTGTTTCTCCACAACAACTGGGTATGGCTTCTCTACAGGAACGGGGTAAGGCTTGGGAACAGCTACGGGCACGGGACGATCAACGGGCACATGAACAGGGACATTGACGTGCTTAATAACTTCGTAGGGTTGTGGAACTGGAACGGGTACTTTGACAGGAACATGAACATGTTTAACAACTTCGTAGGGTTGTGGCACTGGCACTTTAACGGGGACTTGGACGTGCTTAATGACTTCATAAGGTTGTGGCACTGGAACCTTGACGGGCACTGGGCGATCGACTGGCACATGAACGGGTACTTCGACCTTTTTAATCACTTCGTAGGGTTGGGGCACATGAACAGGTACCTTAACGTATTCCTTGACATGGACGGGTACTTTCTTGATAACTTCATAGGGTTGCGGCACTGGTACTTTCACCTCCACGGGTACATGTTTAATATGCTCCACGGGATAAGGACGATCAACAGTCACTGGCACAGGGACACCCTTGGTAATTGTAATGGTCTTGTGAACATCAGCCATGCGGCTAATCAGGAATTCAGCAGGGGCTGCGTGGCCAATGATGGCACCACCACCGCCATGACCAATGATGGCACCGCCACCGCCATGACCGAAATAGGCTCCACCACCGCCATGACTAATAATGGCGCCACCACCATGACCAATGATGGCACCGCCACCATGAGCTAGTCCATAACCATGACCACCAGCAACAGAGCCGTGACCCAAATAGCCGACATCTAAACCGGAATGACCATAGCCATAGCCTAATTCAAGCAGCCCACGTTTGTCCAATTTCTTTTCCAAGGGTACCTTATTTTCGCTCACCGACTTTTTGGCAGCGCTTTCAGCGTATGCCGAAGCCACAAGCAAAGTGGCAAGACAGATCTAAACGTGTGGTATAGGAAAAGAGAAGATAATGTAATTAGTTAATGAGGTTATCAAACAAAAATGTAAAATTTTGGAATTTGTAAAATTTTTCAAAGGACAGTGAGGATTAAAATTTTTTATTGAGGTTTTTGAAATAAAAGATATAATATTTCGATTTTTACATAATGAAAACATTGGAATGGAAGGAGTTGATATCATTTAATTACTGATGTATATTTTTAACTATTTTTTTAACTAACTGGCGTCAAGAAGCACTATAGTTAGCATTTAGTTCGTTCAATTAGTGCTTGCAGTCACAAACATTTTCTGAAAAGAATGGAAGAAAAGGAGTCCTTTGCCATGTGTTTTATGGTAATATTAACAAAGAGTTAACGAGTATTTATAGCAAATTTGGTTTAATTTTTGAATTTGAATCACCTTTTCAGATATTTTATCACTTTGTGAATTTACATGTGTTTCAGTTTTAGATAGACTGAAGAAAACAGTAGATTGGGGATAGTTCTAAATATATGTTAAGGAGGCTCTGAGCTTAAAAGATCTGTAAATATCATAGAGGCGACCACCGCTTATTAATAACGAAATGTTTTTGTAGATGGCCAAATCGACATCAGTCTGCATGATTGTCGTTCGCGTGTAATGATCATTACATCACATACTACTTAAAATCTATCTAAATATTAAGCAAAATAATTAGTGTCCGAAAATCTCCCATTAATCGATACCACATGATAGTTGTATGAACATTTTGGAAAAAGCAATTAATAACAAATTAATAAAATGTTTGAATTTGAATCACCTTTTGAGAGATTTTAACATTCTGTGAGTTTACACTTGTTTCAGTTTTAGATAGACTGAAGGGAACAATAGATTGGGGATAGTTTTGAATATATGTTGAGGAGATTCTGAGCTTAAAAGATCTATAATTATCATCGAGGCGACCACCGCTTATTAATAACGAAATCTTTTTGTAGAGGACCAAATCAACGTCAATCTACATGATTGTCGTTCATGTGTACTGACCATTACATCGCAGACTGCTTGAAACCCATCCAAATATTAAGCAAAATAATTAGTGTCCCAAAATCTTCCATAAATTGATACCACATTATACTTGATATTAATTTTTATTCTATTTTTTGTTGAAAATACAATATAGTTGTATGGAAATTTTGCCAGTAGCAATGTGAAGAGCTGCGATTTTGGAAAATTATTTTGTTTAATTAATGGCCGTAAAATCTCTTTATGAGATAAGATGTACTATGTTGTAACTCTATTTTGTTCGAGTTCGTATGTTAAGTCTTTTGCTGTTAGTGATTGAAAAGTTAATTATTTGATTTTCACTTTCGTCAGTTTAAAAGCAAACAAATTGAATGTATTGACTCGAAATCTTAGAGAAAAATATGTGCCAGCAAAATCTATGGAAACTCTTTTTTGAATTACAAATAGAGGCGTAGAAGGTAGGAATTGTGTAAAGTTAAAGCAATTTAAAAATCATATCATATTAGCACTGGTACACACAAACACACTGTGAAATCACTGCTTCTAAAACTATTTTCGAATACTATTTTTTAATTACAAAATGGTCAGTACTTATAATATTGAAATTGTTAAATATTTTCTAGTAAATTGGTCCCAATTTTGTCACAAAATTCATTCGAAAATCACGTAGCCAATACTTTATGATAGTGGCTTAAGAAAACTTGAATTTGAACTTGAAAATTGTATTAATCATAAATTTAAAAATATAATTAAAATGCTAGCAATATCTTCAAAAGGTCATCGTGAGGTTAAAAATAACCACAAAAGAAAGATTTTTATTAGCATTACCAATTAATGCTTGTTGAAATGTAGAAAATGCAGCATTTGTTTAAAATATTATACCTAACTTTGATAAGCAAAATGCATACAGTTTATGTATTTTTTGTATAAATGAATTTTAGAGAAACGTTTGTGATATCACATTTGTACTAAAACTAAGAGAGATTGGATTTGAATGATAAAAGTCTGAAAATTTCTTGATGTTCTTCTTTAATGTTGCAATTGCATACAATGAAATATTCGAAGAATTGTTGAAATTGCTTTCATTCCATTAAACTATGTCAAGTTTATCAAATACTCCTACAATTGTTGCAAAATTTAAATTGCACAGTCATGACGGGTTTATTCAATTGTGAGAGCTAAACTCAATTAAAGCCAGTTCGTTGGCCGGAGAGGGTACCCGGAAAAAATTTACTGCGGCAACGCAACAAACTTTGTCGGTGCCAGCAAAGGGCTGCGAGGCCTAGCCGGCGAGTTCCGAGAGCAGACAGATCGGGTGGTATCATACGCTGCCAGCAAGGAGGTGGACTTCGTCTTCATACCACTAAGAGCGCCCCATTTCGGAGGACTGTGGGAGGCCGCAGTCAAGTCTGCCAAGGGACTACTGATGCGAACCGTCGGCGACGTCATGCTAACTGCCGAAGAGCTGACGACGGTGTTAGTGGAGGTGGAAGCAGTTCTGAACTCTCGGCCCATAGCGTCTCTCAGCCCAAACTCCAGCGACGGCAAAGCATTAACTCTAGCGCACTTGATAATTGGAGAAGGCCTACGAGCGCTGCCGCAAGAATCGCCTCCCGAAGTAATAGCCAAGCTATCGTCCGTGAAAAGATGGCGGCTTATATGCGGTCTCAAGCAGAGGAAATCCTGGGCGAGAGACTACGTCCGCAGCCTACAAATTAGGACCAAGTGGGCAATCAAAGAAAACGACCTTATCGTAGGCAGTCTCGTCGTCATCCAAGAATAGAATCTGCCTCCCCTGAAGTGGATGACGGGCCGACTGCAAGCCGTGGTGCCAGGAAAAGACGGCAAGGTCCGAGTGCCCGTGGTGAAGACGCCAACGGGCGTATTTAGAAGGCCAATCCATAAACTGGCCCTGGTACCTGTAGATTGAAGACCTGCGGTCCTTCAATGGGGCCGGAATGTTGGAGCATTTCTATAACAATTATCGCGTTTTCCAAGACATTTTTCTCTTTCCTCCTTTCAAATAAATTATTTATGAATTACTTGTCAAAATTTTCGTTAAAGTCCTATCAATTGTCTCTACTTTCTTTGGTATTCATTTTCAAGACTTGGGAAATTCTTGTTACTGTAGTTTTACTGTAATCTAAAGCCAATATTAAATATAGAATAAACTGCACTTATGAATTAGATACGAAACCATCCGGTCTTCAATTTATTTTCTTTTACTTAAACAGCCCAAATATCTTTTTTCGATCGTTGAAGTCTTAAAAAAACTTAAGGCAAACATTTTGGCATTTTCAACAGTTCGTCGCTTAAGTCTTTTCCTATGATGAAAGACTAAAGGAAGTTTAACAATGAATGTTAAATTGATCTTCTACTGGCAATATCAAAAACGTCCAGTGATTTAAATATAACGGCGGTGCTATTTGAACTAAAAGTCCATACCTTTGAAATCTATTCGAAATCCCTTTTGCAAAATATTCTGAAATTTTAGGAGATTCGGTAAATGCAATTCCTAAAATTATGGCACGTTCACCTAATGATAAATGCTTAACCCAATTAAAATCGCATTAGTTATTTTCTAATTTTGTATATTCCCGCCAACAATTTGATATTAATTGCGAATATTTTGTGATGATTGCTAGCGTGTTCGTGACTTAGGTCTATTGTTTGGCGATGGCCATGTGGAAAATTCCAACTTCCGATGCGGTGAGGCGTTAAACGAAAAACCATTTCGCTTCAAATTCCAACTAAAAAAAAAAAAACAAAATAAAGAGAGACACCGCTTTAAGCAGGTGTTGAAAATAAAATAACCTTGCCGAAAACTTATTACACTAATAACCTCAACAAAGACAAGAAACATTTAAAACTCAAATTATGCAAATTTTATACGAAAGACAACGCAAAAGTAAACGAATAGAAAAACAATACAAACCAATGAATGAATGAGAAGTACAAGACATCAACATACGTTATGAATGAAACTGTAACAGAGACTTAGATGGAAATTTCATACTCAAAAGTTTATTCGCCTTTAAATATGCAAACCATAAACATGCTACGCTTATACGGACAAGCGTTACAGTTTTAATTTACAATTTCAGCGTTTTTGTTATCTTGCTAGTTATTTTTTTCTTTTTTTTCTTTTCTTTGCTCAAGCATTTGCCGGTAGTTGAACGCTTTGCTATTGTTTTGGTGTTCGATTACCTCTTCAATTTCAATACGTTTCAGCCTGACTCAGTAACATTTGGGTGGTTTTGCAGTAGTTTTGTTGACGGAAGCAGACAAGTTATGGACACTGTAAGCCGGCTATCATAATTGAAACCCTAAGCCATAATTTATTCAAGCAATAAAGTAACCATAGGCATAACAATGAGTTCATTTGCAGTATTTAATGAATGTAATTAATTCGAAATATTTGTCAAAAAAAAAAAAAAAAATCCAAAAGGGATCTACAATAAATTTTAATAATTTTATAATTTCAACTACTATGAAAATTCATATGCAGCTAATAGTTAACCATTACCTTCTGCTCATCATATTTGCCTTGTTGTCTTACGATGCATTTATTTCCATTTCTCAGCCTAAGTTTTGGTATCATATTCCAGTCATGTTTCGTATATGGTTTTGTTATATTATAAATTTCTCTGATTTGAAATCTATTCGGTGCTCATGCGGCCACTTTACCGCGATTTTGGTCATGTTTTAAAGAGGTTTTCCATTGACAGTCTAGTGTGTGGTACTTTCGCTTTGATTACTTAATCCATGCTTGTTACTTTTGCACTGAGCAAAACAAATATAGATGCGTTTTGTTAGGTAATTGATTTTTGATATGTGATTGTTGTAATTGCGTTTGAAAACGTTTTGAATTAAGGCAAGGTGTCAATGTGACAAAGAAGTTAGATGACAACGGCTACCATAGGGTTAGCTCTAACACTTCGCGTTTGTTTCCTAAGTCTTTCAGTTTATTCGTGCGCAATGTCAATTTCGCCAATGATATTGACATTATAGTTAGTGATTTCCTAAACCTTCAAGGTTCACCAGTGAGAAGAATAACTGAAAGTTAGTTTTTAGTTGCAACATCGAATATTTAGGAAACTAAATGTTTACCTGAACTGGTATAGGGTGGCACATTATTTTTAGGGAAATTATTTTTAGGGAAAATGTGATCAGGTGGCAAATGTAAGACGTGTTTATAATTTTATTAAATCAGTTGGTTGTAAAACGAAATGATTGCTGTTGCTTTGACAGTATAAATTAAATGCTTTCAGATTTTGTGTGTCAAAATACGTTTAACTTATTCTTAGTATGCCTAGCAGTTTTTTTACACTGGTTATTAAAAATTTACCCAACTAACTATTTTCACCTGCATAAGAGACACAACTTGAAGGCTCTTTAAGGCCGGGAAAAGAAACTATTATTTTGCAAATCAAATGCTACGATCTCACTTCCTCAAAAACCTTTGAATTAATTAGACTTTTCTGAAATTGTATTCATTCTATAAAAATGTACAGCATGTGATTCAGGTTGGTGAATCTGTTGTTTAAGTTTTCTGTTTTGAGAAAGGAACTTTTGAAATTAAAAGCTTTTGTATTCTGAAATAGATCAACGTTTCTAATGCCGACCCTACGTTTAAGAAAAGGAATTTATTCAGCATTAAAAGAGTTCAACGGAAAATCTTACTGTGAGGAATAAGAAAGTATGAAATAAAAACATAAATTCTCTAAGTTTTCTTATATGAAATAAATGCCCAGTTATGGCCAGTTTTTTTGAGCAAGCAATATTTAGAACCTTTTTTTAATATTGAAGAATTTTTAGTTTTAAAAAGAAGTAGTTTTGTTTCCTTTCTGGGACATGGAAAAAATTTGCTAACTTCATTCGAATGTCTTTTGTTCATTCACGAATAACTAAGTAACCTTTGATGCCTTTAATAGAAGCTAATTATCAATAGATAAACTTTTACTACGATTCAGATTGTTCTATTTTTTGTCTTCCAGATAATTTATTATACAATATAATTTTCCTATAAACCACGCCAGTGCCAACCAAAGTAATACAACCACCAAATTCGCCTACATTATCCATAATAATATTCAGCCTTAAATCTGTGATATATTACATATTACTAATAGATGATTAAATCTATAGCATCATCCTTATATTATAATCTCTGTTATAAGCTAATTCAATTACAAAATAAAATCCATTGGTTCGGGTTTATTTCATCTTTTGTTTGCTGGAAAATTAACTGTTGTTTGCTCAAGTTTCATATGGCTTTTTGTCCAAATTTGTCTTTAAGAACAAAGTATATTCATATTTTTTTAGCTAACAAACTTTATAGACGACTTCAAGATTTCAAACATGCTCCGGATTTCATTGCAAAAGGAAAATCGCGGAATTTATCAATTTCATAAATACTCAAAATTCCGTTACTATTACGAAAAGAGCAATCACTGAAATTGAATTGACTTTATTTCATCAGTTAACTGCTTTCATGTGATGTCCTTTGTTAAGCATTTTAATTTAAAAAAAAAACTGTTTGTTTCTTAAGTCTGGTTTGTTGGCTCTCGTTATATTCCGAATTTCTTATGTGCCTTTTAAGTGATCCTTCTTATTATTATTTTCAAAGCTAACAATTTTTCTTCAAAATGTTACATTTATTTGTGTTATTTATTAAACTTGAATGAGGTAAATTCCTTATAGCGAAATATGAAAATTGTAGTAAATTTAATAGCTATAAATGTAGTAAAACTAAAATTACAGCACCCATTGTTATTTTAATTAAGAAAGTACAAGTTTTTTTGTCTACAAGTTTTAAAGAGCTACACTTTTTCATCATGGTAGAGCAGGTTTCTATAGAAATTCAATGCATTTCATAGATTTTCGAGTTGGTGTAGAATCCAAAATTTGAAAATTTATTGATATATCGATGATAACCTTTGGTATTGATTCTATACTTTATATACTTTATGTGCCACTTCCAAAAAAAAAAAAAAAAAAATCGAAGTCAATTGAAATGATGTCATTAATAGTTCAATTTTATCTCTTTCTAACAAGAAAATAATAAACTTTTAATGTGGGTTTGCTACACATACACTTTTGTGTGTTACTTCTTGAATAAGAAACCATCATAAGGTCTTTTTCAGAAAATACCGCCTTCAAAATGACGAACAGTTTTTCCCCTTTGCCTGTAAATAATTCACAGAGAAAAACATATCTTTATACAGGTACGAATGGTACGTCTCGATGCTAATATAATTTGATTTTATTTTTAAAATAAGTTTGCAGTTAAGAATAAAAATTATAAAAAAAAATCTATGCATTTCTGGACCAGCTAAAGAAAACTTATCAAAAATTTAGTAAGCACATCAATCAAAGAGCATTGCATGTTTGAAAGCAACATTAATTTTTGGAACAGAATATGATTTAGATAGCATGACAAAGTCAAACTTACTCAAAAATGAGCTTGAAATTCAAGCATTAGTAGTTTATTTTAGGCACTCCTATTTCATGAAAACTCACTTTAAGCTAACATCGAATCTTACTTAATATAATTCCCATTCAACTACAGTTAGAATGTAACAAAATGTGTAAATGTCAAGCTTCTCTGCATTAACAATTTCTGGTTTGTGTCTTAAGTCTTTTGTTCGAAAGATCAAGGATAACTCGTGGAAGCCACTAAAGCGCATAAATTTACTAAACTATAACTCAATAAATTTAAATATTTCAACTTGCATGTGCCTCAATTGGATTTCAATAAGATAACCTACATCATATCAATAAGTTCTTGTTGAAGTTCTAAATATCACCCCTGTAGAACTAAACGATTTTCTTATAATTGCACTTCTAAAATTAGCAGCTCATTGAATTTGACTATTTGGATATTTGAGAAATATTCTCACAAAGTTAGTAATATTTTTTTACTACAAAACACTGTTTAAATTACTTCACTTTAGTTAATACTTACAAATACTTTCATGATGATGTCTAGAAAATAGTACACACACCCACTTTTGCGTAATCAAGAAACGTTAACGTCTTACTAAAATTAAAAGAAAACCAAATATTATTGTTAGTTAACGAATGAGTGATAAACTTGTTTTAACTATATGAAGTTTGGCAAAAGTTCAAATGTTTTTAACATATAATTAAATGTTTTTTTTTTTTTTTAACAAATTAACAACTTTTTATCGTTTTCAAATGCAGTATTTAAATGCAAAATTTTTGAATATATTTCTTTTTTCTTTTGTGGAAAATCTTCATTGGATTCACACCTTCTTGTGTTATTTTACTTTGTATCACACACACAACACCTTTTCAGCTATGCTCTTGGGAAGGTAAGGATTTGTAGAATCCGCTACGATTCCAAACCTTTAACTGGATGCTGTCTTTGGTCAGTCGGTCGCTTATATACGCCGCACTCTTTAGTACGAATAAAATTTTATACAAATTGTGAGTATTTTAATATCAAAAACCAATTCAATTGCAGACAGAAAAAAGTAACAAATATCATATACCGAGAAGCTCTGCTCGAGGGTGACAGAGAGAGAAACACACGTGGAGAGAGAGCACATTCGAAAATTTTGCATTTGCGGTCTTAAACTTAATACTAGTATTTTGATTAATAAAAGCTTTTCATAAAGCGGTTGTTCAAACAAATACGAATCGGGCTAGCAAAGTGCGGTAAGCAATGACAAGCAAAAGAGCTAAACCGGCAAACGAAATGAAAGTGAGAGTCAGCTGAAGGCAAACACATTTTAAAAGCTTTCGGCTTTTTGATTTAACTGAAAATGAGAGCGTTTTGGAATCGCAAAATTTCCAATGTCCAACACCAATGTAAATACAACTACCAAAATAAAGTTTTTCAACATTATCATAGTATTAGTAAATGCTACCAGAAGCTCACTATCAAATCATTCTCATTTTCTTGGCTTCTTAACCACTACCAAGACGCTGTCAGCTTCTGTCCTACTACAACACTGACACATTTTCAAATTCTTTTATTTGTCTTGGTGATTTCCTTACCACTTCTCTTTGTATGGTTTAGTAAGTCAATCAGGCGCTTTGCGCCTTGTCGTTTGGTGATAATTGTGTTAGTGGTGCTACCATAAAATATCTTGATTTTTCCTTAAAATTTCAGTTTCTTCCATATAAAAAATTAACAACAATATAAAATGGATGAATTTTTCTCCTACAAATCGAAAAAACTAAGTTTTTCTTCTTTCATTGATTAAATTTTAAGTGTCTCTGTGTGTGTGTGCGTGAGTGTTTGTTAGCGTTTCTGTTTTTTTTTTTTTTTTTTTGTTTTTGATCGCTTGTTTAGTTTTAGTTTAGTCTGTCAGTTTCGGTTGCAGCTCCTCGAAAAGTAGGTTAACAGATGACGACATATGTGAACATGTAATTTTCTCAAAACATCAAAGTGATAAAATTGCATATTTTCTTGAAAGCCAGACTGAATTGAACTGAAAGAAAAAAAAAATCACGGAGTCAAAATACTGTAGAAAATGCGGCAGCTGAGATTTTATGGAAGTGGCAAAATTCTTTTGTGCTTTGTCGATGAACTAAGAAGGAGATATCTAACACTTTTGTGGAAAATACTGCACAGTTTTAAGGCGAAAATCAATTTTCTTTAATATTTTTAATTATATTACATTGTACATAATTGATAATGTAAAAAAGTGAATTTTTTCGACAAAATTGGTTAGGAGCCTCTTTAAAAAAATGCGGCAGTGGGCATTTGAAATTAGTATATATTTCAAAATTTCGTATAATAAAAAGTGCCGGTTGTTTCGCATCAGTGACTAAAATAATTTTCTCTTTTCAGAAGAGATTTCTATCTGTTTAAAAGTTGAAAACCTGTAAAGTTCTACATGTGAGATATATGAAAGACCGCGCAAAAGAGGGAAATATTAATTTGCGGGTACTCGAAACATCCACAAATCGACATTTACATACTTCAAATGTTTAGATGACACTACTCTCATGCCAAAGGTAATGAGCAAGGTGTTGATTGTTTTAGCATTAGATTGATCTACCTATATATCCCTTCCAAAATGTCAAAATAGTTTTATCGGAAACATGAAAAGCATGCGTGTATTAAATATATAAAAGAGCAAAGATCAGAAGTGTTATTAAGTTTTTTTAAGGTGTCCCAACGAGAACGCATGATTTAAATGGCTGATGCAGCAATTAAATGGTTCTCTGGCTGTATGACATGTGGCGCCGTCTTGTTGAGACCACATGCCCTCCACATTCATTTCTTCAAATTCAGGCACGAAAAACCTGGTTATCATTTCGCGATACCGAACACCACTGACTGTCTGCGCTTGACATGACTCATTTTCATAAACGAAAAGGTCCAATGATTACACCAACCCAAAATTCACACCACACAGTAACACGTTGAGGATGCATCTGCTTCTCGTGAATCACTCGAGAATTTTCCTCAGCCCAAATGCGACAATTCTGCCTATTGACGAAGCCATCAAGATGGAAATGGGCCTCGTCACTGAAGATGATTTTATCGGCAAAATTAGCATTTTCATGTTGTCTCTCCAATGCCCAATTAACGAACTCCCTTCGCTGCCCATGGTCAACTGGCTTCAGTTCCTGAGTCAATTGAACTTTGTATGCATGAAAATTCGCTGCATAGTGGATTTGGAGACACCAAGTTGCTGAGCTCAGTGCTGAATTGAGGTGAATGGAGTTGGAGCGACATCATCACGTACAGCTGCGACATTTTCGGTCGATCGACCAAATTCATCGCAATTTGCGAACTGTAGCCGCAAAACTTTCACCATTTTGGTAAAACAATCTCACAATGAGAATGCGTTGTTCATTCGTGTAGCGATCCATTTTTACTGACCTCGTACCTTCTACTAGCAAACAATAACAATTGTTCAATTGTCAAACAATGACACTTCGAATGGCGCCAAATTTAAATCTTGCGTTCTTGTTTGGACACCCTTTATAATGAGATCTTATCGCTGCTATTGTGCATATGGGCATAGTTGGCAAATCTTAAGAGACATTGGCTGATTGACAGATCATTCTTAATTGCAACATCGCTTTTAATAATTTTAAAAATACCTCAGTACTTTTCCACAGGCAATCGTTTAATCTACTCAAATGATCGAACTGAAAGAAACATTACATAGCCTTTTAGCGGCTACTTATCAGAGACATTTTCTATATCGTAATCACAACTTAGTGATATACCACAGCTAATGGAATAAGTTATTACAGAGAATTTTACATTTCAAATCAAGTCACTTAAAAACATGACCTTCTTAGGGCAATTCCTACTTTTACTAACCGCCTTGAATTTATGCGTTACGTATTTTTGGATTTTGTTGAAAAGAAATAAAAAGATATAATTTACACTGACTCTAGTATGACTTTCGGAGAGTTGATCATGGTAGTTTGATTATGAAGCTTGATTGTATTGAAGGAACTTAAAGTCTACTTCATTGGATCACATCGTGCCTTTCATATAGAATACTGTGAATGTTTTGTAATGTGTTATCTAAGGTCTGTTATATCTACTGTTTCACCAGGTAGTCATTTGGGTCCTGTACTGTGTTTGTTATTTCTTTAACAATCTCTCTGTTATTCATTCCCGGAAAATGTCGGATCGAGAATTCCCGATGATAAAGTCCGATCGAGTTATACCTGCAAGGTCGCAAAACTAGCTGACCTGACGTATGGATGCTGCCAGTAGTTGGAAAAAAATATTATTTTGCTGTAAAACGTATTTTTTAAGTTTTAAGACGCCATGTCGTTTAGTATTTTTATGTAAGCCATCAAAAGTAAACGATCTTAGTGAATTTGTAAACATGAAAAAACTTGGTCGCCGTTAGGCAATTCAATATTCCCATTTAAAAAGTCTCAATCCATCCAATATTCTACTCTAGGGGAGTCTGCTCCTTCATTTATGACTGTAAGACATTGGGTGGCAGAGTTTAAACGAGGCCGTACGAGCTTCCAAAACCAAAACCGTAGTGGTCGACTAATTGAGGTGTCCACGCCAGGCACCAGACACGGTTAAGAAAATCCACAAAATGGTATTAGATGAAAGTCATGCGTGAGCTAAATGAAGTGATAGGTATTTCAAAAAATTCTATACATCATATATTGACCGAAGATTTGAAGATGATAAAACTGAGCACAAAATGAGTGCCGCGCTTGCTTTCAATAGAGCAAAAACTGCGACATGAAAATGTTGTATTTAGCAATGTTTCACCGCAATAAAGCCGAATTTTTGCGTCGATTTATAACCATGAATGAGACATGACTCCACCACAGCACACCTAAGATAAAGGAACAGTTAAAGAAGTGAACTGGAATGGGTGAATCTTGTCCAAAGAAAGCGAAGATGGGCAAGGTCATGGCGTCTGTTTTTTTGGGATGCCCAAGGGATTATTTTGATTAATAATCTTTAGAAAGAAAAAACCATCAACGGTGAATGTTATGCTAATTTATTGCAGCGTTTAAGTGATTAAATTATGGAAAAAAGTCCGCATTTGGCGAAAAAGAAAGTGTTATCTTCATCAAGACAATGTGCTCCAGTTTGCACGTCCACTATTGCGATGGCCAAATTAATGAATTAAAGTTCAAATTGCTTCATCACACTACTTATTCGTTAGATTTAATGCTCTCGGACTAATTTCTATGTCCAAACTTGAAAAAATGTTTTGATGGTAAAGAAATTGCCAACAACGAAGAGGTGGTGTCTCCATTAACCGCATCAAAGTGTTTTAAGGAGTTTGACAGTTCTTACTATGAACAGGGTACAGAAACTATTGAATATCGCTGGAAAAATGTATCGAGTTAAAAGATTATGTTGCAAAATAAAGAAAATGTTCCATACTCTTTTATGTCTTTTTTGTTAGGTTGGCTATTTTTGGGGCAGACCCGGTATATCCAATGTATGGTTAAAAAGAAAAACAGCTGAGATTTAAAAATGTAGGTTTTGTCAAAAAAAGTGCCTGGAATTGTTCAATAAATGTATAAGTATTCTTTCAAAAAACCTGATCTTTTTCGGCAAATTTGCTCTCTCAAACGCAGCGTAACAAAAACATTCTTTTGTACAATAATTAAGTAAAAATATTTTGTAGTTACTGCTGTACTAACGTTTGTTTTAAATTCTAAAGTGTTATTAATCTTTTAGTGGAATGATGGAGGATTAACTTAACGGAGCTAAACCTTAAAAAGTGCAAACATATTGCTATTTGTCGAAGGTAATATTGATATTGTTGTTTTTAATTACATTACTGTCGGATTTCTATTGGATTCTGTTAACACATTTCTCGATTTGTGTGTGCGTATGGATTGGAATATATATTTCTTAGTCCTGTGAGCATAATTATGTCTTGTAAGATCAGTGCTAAGATATGTCTGTATTGCCTAGCTGGGTGCAAACAAATTTTCTTGGATCTGTGCAGAAGAGCAATTTTTGCTATTCTGCTTTCGCGGTTTAGGCTGAAGATGCGATAGTGATTTTCCTTTTGTAGAAGAGTTTGAAACTCATAAGATTTCCAGCACTTGAGAGTAGAACGACTGTGCTTGGCCTTGCTTTTGTGTACAATCACGTAAATGGTGATGTTGGTTTTATATTCCTATCATTGGATTTTCATATGACTTTCTATGTTCCAGCCAAATATACCTATATAAAATATTTTAATCCTCTTTACTTGGTTTTTTAGAATAAGCTATGCAAATTTTTAGTTTTTTTGAAGACTTTATTGTGACCACAATAAGTTTCGTAATTGGGGAGTGAGTTATAATTTGAAAATCGACAAAATAATCTCTGTGTAATAAAGCATTTGAAACTAATTTTCCTTTTGCATGTGAACATGTAATACTTTTCTTTTACAATTTATAAATTATTATTTTGTTTATCAGCTGACGATTCTCTATAGCTGATTCTTTCTTTCCTTCATTCTTGCTAACCATATCATACTACTTAATCCGCCCAACTCCGGACTTTGTGTGCACGTTTTCTCTACGATATCCCCTTTAGGCTATACTCAATTAAAGAAATGGTAATTTATTAATAACACTGAGAAGTAATTTTGAATCAAATTAAATAGAAGTTAAACATATGATTTCTGATATTTACAGTTCAAAAAGTCACATTTGAAATGTTCTTTTAGGAAGATGTGATTTTTTAAGATGTTTAAGATTGTTTTAGATGTTTTGTTAAGCTTTTAAGCGTTATTGGTCAAAAAGATACAGTGCCTTATACACGATATACTCACATCGACCTTCAACATAACAGCCGCACATGCCGCCATACCAGACTTTTATGGTCTTACCCTTTAACCACAATAATAGTGGGGTAAAATCAAATATTTTTGTACCGCTTAAAACCGATTCGCTCTACAGGTAGTTTATAATTTTAATATACTCTTTATATCAGTATGGTGAATTGATTTGTTTTCCAAATTAGAAATTGGAAGGGAGTTAGGATTTATCGCTTAAATGCTCTTCTTCGCTAATTTTTTCCACTTTTAATTTTTCTTAAACCGCTACAACCACTCACGACTAGAACAAGAACACAAGTAAACAATAGTAAACAGTTTAGAGAAGGGGTGGGAGGAAGTTATGATAGTGTTTGAATGAACTCTAATGATATTTTCTAAATTGTCCCATATCCGTTTATTCAAGTGCCAAATAAATTATTGATCGTATACTGTATACATTGTTCTTAAAGTATACCATCATATGAAATTAGATATTTGATCAATATTGTTTCTCCTAGAAGAACACCGAGGCAATTCCTTTTTCAAATGTTGCAACAGAACATTATGCCACCGAATTTTATATTTATGTTGCATTTCTGATAATTTGACATGCAGTCACACTGATACGCATCGCAAAGTCTTCCAGTGTCATACTCCTTTTGGTTATTTATCGCTTATCGAATTTCTCAAACTATTTAAGATGTTACCAAATAGGGAATACATATAACGGCCACAACAATAACAACAATAAAAACATTGTTATAACATTTCGGCCATAGACGACATGTTTTATTATTTTCTAGCGCTTTTGCGGACTTATCTTCCATGATCCCCACAGACAGTCAGCCAACTGTAGACTGTAATCAACAAGCAAACTCTTATTTACTTTGCAATGATAGCTAATGTTGTAAATAATATTAATTGTTACGATTCTGTCAACGGCAGGCAGGTAAGGTAAATTCAGCAGCTACCTGTTTGTTGTTGCCAATGCCGATGTAAATGTTGTTGTAGATGTTGTTGGTGATGTTGTTTGCGTTTTTGTTGTCTTCTTTGGTATGGAGGGGAATATTTGCAGTAAGACCAATGTTGCAATAATGAAAATGCAATTGCAACAATAAAGACAATAGCATGTGTTTAGATATGCCACAAGACACCAGATACGACAGAAGCAACCAAATGCACTATGGGCGAGTAATGTGTTGGATTAATGTTTCTAATATTTTTGTCATAATTTTGCCACAATTTCAACTAACTTTTCGTATATTTAACTACTGCAATATGAAACTGGTCATTTTTTTAAGGGGCTCATGCCTAAGAAGGGATATACCTATAATGTTTGGTAATTTAGAGACTGTGATATTTTGATTTGAATTTGTATTAGAATAAAGCAGTCTACTTGAAACAATATCTATTCTATAATAATATAAATGAAATGATATAATCAAGCAAATACCTTCAAATTAGGTAGTAATCTGTAGAGCTACAAATGTTTCTAATAATTATGAAATGCTGTCAATAATTTAGAATTTTTTGAGATTATTCGTAGCACAAACTAGCTGAGCCAGTAGTTTGAAAAACATATTTTAGTGCAAAGTGGCAAATCTATAAAACATCTGTTTTAAATTTCAAGGCGCTACGTTGTTTATTATTTTTATTTGAACCATCAAAACTAGACGATCTCAGTAAATTTGTAAGCAGGAAAGAAATTGATCACCATTATGTAGTTCTATATTTTCATTTGAAAGGCAATATTAAAGCTATCTAGCTCGGCTTTAATATTGCCTTTCAAATGGAAACTGACTCTGAGCTAGTCCGCTTCGTCGTTTACGACTATAAAATATTAGATAGCAGAGTTTTATCGAGGCCGTAGGAGCTGCCAAAGCGAACATTGTAGTGGTCGACCAATGAGGTATCCATGCCAGCCACGGATAAGAAAATCCACATAATGATATTGGATGATCGTTGGCTGAAAATGCTGAGCTAGCTGAAATGATAGGCATTTCAAAAAGTGCTGTACATCGTATATTAACCAAAGATTTAAAGATGGAAAAGCTGTGCGCAAGAAGGCTGCCGCGCTTGCTTTCAGTATAGCAAAAATAGTGTCGCGAAGATGTTTCAGTAGAGTGTTTGGCAATGTTTCACTACAATAAAGTCGAATTTTTGGATGAATCAGACATTGGTCCACCACTTCACACCTGAGACAAAGTAACAGTCAAAACAGTAAACTAGAATAGGGGAATCGCGTCCAAAAACGGCGAGGACGGTTATATCTGCAGGCAAGGTCAAAGCTTCTGTTTTTTGCGATGCCCAAGGGATTATTTTTATTGATTATCTTCAGAAAGGAAACACCATCAACGGCGAATATTATGTTAATTTATTGCAGCGTTTGGGTGATGAAGTTATTGCAAAAAGGCCGCATTTTGCAAAAAAGAAAGTATTGTTTCATCAACACTATGCTTCAGTTCACACATCCATTGCTATAGTTTGAATTGCTTCATCACGCACCTTATTCGCACAGATTTAGCTTGCTCCAACTATTTTCTATTTCCAAACTTGAGAAGATAGCTCGGAGGTAAAAGATTTGCCATCAATGAAGAGGTGGAGTCTGCGGTTGATGGCTAGTTGAAGGAGTTTGACAGTTCTTACTATAGACAGGGTATAACCAACTGTGTATATTTACATGAGTCTCGCCGTGAGACGTTACTCATGGTGTGCCATCACACATGGGGCTGTCTTCTATAATTCTTTTCTTGGTTATAATTCTTTTCTTCTTGCGACAGCAAGCGCCCCTTTGGGATACCCAACTAATCCCGAAAAGATGAGTCGAACTACCTTTGAGATTAGAAGTAGGTCCCCTTGGAAAAACTTCTTCAGAACCCGCTTCCTCTCTTGGCCAAAGTACCTTTGCAGTCACTTGGTATGAAGTGAGCTACCTCCCGGTTAGGAGTTGAGGTAATCTAGGTAGACCTCGATATACATGAATAGTGTTTTCCAAGCTTCTGCCTTCCTTCAGCAACGCAACCCGAAGCAACGCAAAAGCACTGAAAACACATGTTCAGGCTCCCACAAGGGGTCCAACGCCATCGACCAGGAAGGAACAATGTTCCTTGGGCCCCTGGTCACTGTGCTACCAGAAGAGAAGAACCCTCTAGTCTGGGTTTCGCAGACAAGCTACTCCAGTTTTGCTTCATCATACCTCGCATGGAACTGGTAATCCATAATCTACGGCATAGATTTTCAATGTCCGAGGAGAGAATATCAACACAGCAAAGCACGCTATGCTCCAATCATAGTCTATTAACCAGATCTCTCTGGTCGTACAACTATTAAATACGGAAAAGATAAATCTTCTGATATCTCCCGACGGCTTCTCTATAATCGCACCTGTTGCCAGGCTGTGTCTTGTTTAACTATGACTCTCCCCTTTACTTGGTTTTCGAAAAACGAGTTCCAAGATCAGTTTGATGTCATATTATAGGTGAATCCCAAGACATAATCCACCTTTTCCTAGGACGCCTGGCACAAGGTCACACTACTTTGTTTTTGTACGCAAGCATCATCCTTTGCCTGCTTAATTACAGGATCAGGTAGAGAGGCTTGCGTTTTAGGGGTAAGCGATACAAAACATCTTAGGAAACACCCGCCTACCCACAATATAGACAGGGTATAGAAGCTATTAATATCGCTGGAAAAAATGTAAGCCACTCCAAGTTGGAATTTAATCCCCGCACGACCAAGTTTTTATAGTCACCGCCACAGGAATCGGCGTTTACTCCGTTATTATGTTTACAACTGGTTGATATATTCATTTGAGAACCCCATAAAATATATATATTTCTATTGGCTCCAAATTCTATGCCGATCTGCCTATCCGTTCGCATATCTGTTAAAATAGCGTTTTAAGTTGAGCTGGCAGGCTGATATTTTACACGGGGCTGTCCCATTTTCAAACGCAGGTTATAGTCTAAATTGAGCAAAGTCGGGCAGTAGAAAAAGCTTTCGCGCACAAAGATTGAATTTACCTCCAGAAAATGTGAATTTTTATACCATTTTCACTCAAAAAACGGGCCAATTCAATATACGACGTATGGTAGAATGTAATTTCTGACACTACGACGTTTTCGAACATTAACTCAGTAAGGACGTTCGATTTCCTGACATAAAGATAGTAGTTGTCACGAATTGTATCTAATGCGGCACTTTTGGTAGGCAAAATTAATACCATAATATTGTGGTGCTCAAATTGGAGTGTGTAATAATTCAAATTATAACGAAACGAGCCCTTACAATCAAAGTAAATGGATTATAAGCAATTTCAACTGCTGACTGGTTACCTAAGTTGATCCAGATTTGGGTTGATCAATTGGTTAATAACCATTACTTTCAAGTTACCTCAGAATACTATTTATTGTAAACTAAAAAAAGCATATGAGCCATTCATATCCATATAACTTGTTCAAACGTAATAATTTTAAATGATAGTGAATAACATTGAAAAAATTAAAACAAAAAAAAAAAAACATCAAATAATATTTTTCTATGAAAAGGGCCTGGGCATATTTACAGCTCTCATTGTTCAGTTTCGACCAAAGTGCAATATGACAAATACAATTTAAAAACACTTTCAAACTAAAATTTGTGCAGTATATTCAAAAGAGCTCATTATCTTGTGGAATATAGTGTTACCACCGGCCCTTTCAGTAAATTTCAGCTTTGATTTTGTAATTAACATTCTGTCATTCAATACATTTGAAACTTTATCCTACTGTGCCACAGATAGAAGCAGCCAGCGGCGTTTTGCTAAGAAGCTTTAACTTGCCACAAAATCTAAAAACAAAAAACCTGAGAGAAATAGAAGAGTAATCAAGCATGAAGTATCCGAAATCGATGAAAGACTAGTTGATGTACTAATAAATTAATTTAGTTATATTGAATTTTAATTGATGACATAAAACGATAGACTCAAGAAACTAAACAAAAAAAAAAAGAAGAAAAAACGACAACAGCAGTAACAAACATCAGCACAAAATTGAAATTCGATGGATGATCAAACGAAAGACTTAGGTAACAAACCTTAATGAAGAATCGAATTACCTGCAGATATTTACGTAACCAAATATTTCACAAATACAATGAAAACTACTTTATGCTACAGTCTTTAGGTTTCGATGTAACGGTTTGTTAATTAATTATTGGCTTGTTTTAAGTTTCAAGCTTGAAGTTGCTAATTGTCGTTCATAAAGCAAAAGACAAAAAGACAACACCAAAAGATTTTACAAAGCAACAAACTTTACTTTACAAGTTAACCATTTACGTGGTTTTCCATTTAATTGGCTTAAATATTACATTTTGCTTCTAATCGAAAACTCTATATCGTTTCCATGCTCTATATCATTTTAATATTTGCAATTAGATTAAAATCGTTAACTATTTTTGGGGTTAGATTTGTTTTTGCTCTCCTGCAAAATTTATGCGCATATTAAAAAAAAAAACTATATTTTAAATGTATCTGGGAGCTGCCGGAAAAGCCAAATCTCTATATATTGATATATGTATGATCAAAGTTTTTATGTTTCTCCCATAAACAAAAGATAAAAAGCTGCATTTTGGTTACTTTTGTAAATGAGGCTTGTGTTTTTGTGGGATAATCACACACAGAAAACAATCCTTCTCCCGAAAACGTGTAGTGAATGGCCAAAAGGCCATTTTAAGTGAAACACAAATAGCCGTAACTTACAACAGTTTGTCAGAAAAGCCACCGAGGAAAAATCACCTCTGGCATAAAGTGGGTCACCAAGGAACATGTGGAGTGGTACACAAGTGTTTAAATGCCATATAATTTCTATAACCACAGGGCATTAGACACACAATGCTCACATGTTTTATGTTCAATAAGTTGCGTTAAAGGAATGTGTTAGCTATGGTGTAGTAGAATTGAATCATTAACAATGTTTCTTTTTGCACAGGCAAAAGGAAATATTTAGAGCCTTATGAGATAATTTTTTTCGTTCAAAAATGAAACTGGTACAATATCATAGATTTGACACAAAATTACTTAATTATATTTGAACAATATGAATGCCCTAAACTAAGACCATAAAGAAAGTATGTTGACAAATTTATCATAACTTTTTATACAAGAAAAATCATACAGTTAAAAAATTATTTGTTAATGTAAAGTTATTTGCCTTTTTTCTATTTATTTCAATCTTGACCAATTCTCTGGCGGATTCTAATATTCTGTTGGATTTTGAATACATAAAGGGTGTCCCAACAAGAACGCAAGACAGTCAATGGTGTTCGGTATCGTGAAATGATAACCAGTTTTTTCGTACCTAGAATTGAAGAAATGAATGTGGAGGGCATGTGGTTTCAACAAGACGGCGCCACATGTCATGCAGCCAGAGAAACAATTCAATTGCTGCATCAGTCATTTCCCGGTCGTGTTATTTCGCGTTTTGGAGACTAGAATTGGCCGCCTAGATCGTGCAACCTAACACTATTAGACTTTTTTCGTCGGGGTTTTTTGAAGTCGATGGTTTACGCGAATAAGCCGACGACGACGATTGGACGCTACATTAATGAAATACCGCAGCATTTATGCAAAACCAGCCAGCAAAGCCGCGGCGACCGTCTGCCCGATGTGTTATTGCATACATAACCTCATTCTGTCTACTTTACGATATAATAAAGTTTCACGATTTTTTTTAAATATCTGTGTTTTATTTAAAATTTACATCTTGCGTTCTAGTTGGGACACAACGTTTATAGTCGTTGACTCATGAAGAAGTACTTTCTTTAGTAGGGATTTTAGGACAAACCAAACTGTCATAATATTTGTACTCAGAACGGTTTGACATTTCATTGCGAAAAGAATTTGCCTATAAATCATTCACCTATGTTAGGAAAATCAACTTTCTACGATTAAGGCGTTATATGCGTTAAGGGCAACACGACATGCACAAAGAGAAGATTTAGACCATTTCAAGGTTTTGCCCTATGTTTCTGTACCGCAGTGATGGCTTTCTTCATTAAGATTTGTGCTAATTTACGAATGTTCTAAAAACATGCAAATTACATACATGATTTGTTAATTTCAACGACTCACGTTTTGCTAGATTGTCGTTTACTAATCACTTTTTGCAATTTTTCCCTTACCTGCCCCCCAAAAACATTCTATCATAACGATTTATTGGCCACAACAGAAAGAATACAAACAATCGAATAAATATGTTATTGTTTAATTTTTAAAACAATTTACATATCATAGTTAGGATACGAGAGCAACTTGAGAATTTGTAAAAAAAAAATAACGTCGCCTTCTGTGTGGCCTGGTTCTTGGTCTCCTGGAAAGCATTCTTGAGCGGCTTGTTCTCCTGTCAGTTCTACGACGTCTCTGCCACCCCCAAGCTACCCACTATCTCATCTGGATCCTTCGACAATGAATCTTTTTTACTTTGATTTTGCTTAGCTTATAACATATAGGACAGTTTATCATCTGCTGCAATTTGTCGCCATTTCATTCCAGGAATTTTTTTAACTTCGTAACCGGAGTTGCAGCTCAACAGCTACAAATCCATTCTTTATATTTCTCCACAAATTTCGCCAAGCTCTCGCCCAAAATGGAGCCAGTGACGTAGCTCCATTTTGATGTAGTAGCTAGTGACGTAGCTTTATTTTGCCAAAATTCGTGGAGAAGTACAATAATGAATCTGTGGCTGTTGAGCGGCCCAATTCCATACAGGCTGCTATTGATCTCTTTTGGATATTTAGAATTGCAGCAATGAATAATTTTTAGATGTAAAATTGAAAATTTTATTTAAAATCTTTAAGACTTTTAATTTAAGCAATTTATTCTACGATTATCATTCTATTCTAATGAAATTTCTGATTAGTTTTGAAAGTTCAAAATTTCGTTACACCACTGTGTTTGATTTCATATTTTGGAAAATTTCAAATTTCAATGGTTACAAACTAAAAACGAAGACTGCTACGAGGAGCAAAATAAGCGGCCACCTATTTAATAGGCTGGTTGCAATTATTTACGTACAAAATGATATGAAGGGAGAATGAAAACAGCTGAAATTCTATACAGTATTAGAACTCTGCTCTAGTTCTCGAACAAGAACGACATCCCAGCGAACTTCCTCCTTTCGGGTGCCCACACATAAAATGAATGTGTATAGCCGGCTTCTAAAAACATATAATGTATGAGGGCGGTCCCAAATCAAGCCGACTTGACTTATAGATGGTGCCAGTAGTTTAAAAAAAATATTATTTTGGTGAGAAGTGGCAACCTTACACAACATATGTTTTAAATTTCAAGGCGCCATATTGTTTAGCATTTTTATCTGTCATCAAAAGCAAACTATCTTAGTGAATTTGTAAACATGGAAAAAATTGGTCACCGTTATATATTTCCATTTAAAGAGTCTCAGTTCAACCAATATCAAAGCCGAGCTTGAGTCTACTCTGCTCCTTCGTCTACAACCATAAAATATTGTGTAGAAGAGTTTAAACGAGGTCGTACAAGGTGCCCAGACGAACACCGTAGTGGTCGAACAGCACTGTAAAGAGATTCTATAAAATGGTATTGGATGATCGTCGACCAAAGGTGCGCGAGCTAGATGAAATAGTAGGCATTTGAAAAAGTCCTTATATTGTCCGAAGATTTGAAGATGAGAAAACTGTGCGCAGGATGAGTGCCGCGCTTGCTTTCAATAGAGCAAAAAGAGCGTTGTGAAGATGTTTTAGTAGTGTTTGGCTATTCGCAATAAAGAGGGTTTTTTTTTTTTTGTAGATTTATAACCATGGATGGGAAATGGGTGGGTCCACCATTTCATACCTGAGGCAATGAAATAGTCAAAGCAGTTGGAATTGAAGAACCGTGCCCAAAGAAGGCGACGAAACAAAATTTGATTTCATGATTAAAATGTTTGGAATTTCAGATAATTAATGTTTCAAAGAAAAGGCTCAATTTGTTCTACTTTGTAAATGTTTTCGTCTAGTTGTGAACTGTCCTGTCATTCCCAATATTCGTTTTAATTAAAGCGAATATTTAAGGTTTTTTTTCTTGCCTGAAATTGATGTTCCACTTTTAGTTTATACGGACCAGAATAATTATTTTAAAATAGAAGTCTACTGCGTGTAAATAACAGCTTTCTCTTCAGCTGTCTTTTTCTCAAAGTTATCATGTCCATCAACCAGTCAGGTGAAGCTTAATCGTCTTAAAATACATTTGTTCAAAAGATACAGGATACGTTAAACGTTTGCTTCTAGGTGTTACATTTCTTGACACATGAAATAATAAAAGGGTATTTTATTTTAAGTTTTTCAGGTTGGCAACATTGGATGGTAATGGCATCCAAACGTCATCTGTCAAAGTAAAAAGTGTACAGTATACTTTGTCATTTCATCATGGAAAGACTAACAAACGAGCAACGATGGCAAATCGTTGAAATTTATTATCAAAGTTCGTGCTCTGTGACAAATGTGCATCGTTTGATACGATCATTTTATGGTCGTCATAATCGAACTGCTGAATCAACACTTCATGCTGTTATCTCCAAATTTCGCACCAAATGTACTTTGGTGGACACAAAACCACCGACTCGCATGCGTAGAGTGCGTACCGAAGAAAATATTACAGCCGTACCGACCTGTGTTAATGACGATCGTGAAATGTCAATTCGCCGATGTTCTTAGCGATTGTTAAGGAAGCAAAGAATTTTGTTTTGCCCCAATTGGCTGATCTGAACTTGGTTGACATGTGGTTGCATCAGGACGGTGCAACATGCCACACTGCTCGTGAAACAATGGATATGTTGAGGGATGAATTTGGCGAGCACCTTATCTCTCGATATGGCCTTCTGAGTTGGCCCTTAAGATCTTGCGACTTAACGCCTCTTAATTATTTCTTGTGGGGTTATGTCAAGCCGTTAGTCTATGTGGACAAGCCGAATACTATTGAAGCCTTACAGGGTAACATAGCACGCGTTATTCGTGAAATACAGGCCGATATGATTGAAAAAATGACGAAAAATTAGACCTTCCGAATGGACATTTTGAGACGGAGCCGCGGACAATATTTACATGAAATTATCTTTAAAAATTAAAGGGCAAAAACCTATTTATCAATTCCAATAACAAAATTTGATATGTGATGCAAATTTGAGTGTTTTATTTGATTTTTTAAAAAAAGTACGATTAAAAAATCCTCCTTTATATACCTTATTTCTTAGCATAAAGGCATAAAAATGGAACGTTCAAATACGGACCACCTGCTTAGGCTAACCACAAATAAATTAAAATGATGGTGGTCAATATAAGCAGGTTTTTTTTTTTTTGGTGCTATCAAGGTGACCGTAATGTTGACAAGTAAACAGCTAATGCACACTTATTTTCAGAACTATTGGATATTGTTTTCTTCAGACTGAATTGATTAACTTCATCATACAGCAAATCATTAAAAATAACTCCAAATCATTTATCTCGAAATCATTACAAATTATTTCATGTCCCAGTGCCAGCAACATAAGCTAAATCCACACATATTTTGTTGCAGTTTATGTATAATTTTCTTAAATGTGGCTTTTGCCTTTCGTAAATGATTTATAATTACAGAAATTCTTTGTCAGCAATTGCGGATCTAAATTAAAATTATTGCTCTTTCTTAATAAGTCATACGTAATAAGAGGTTTTCGAACACGGACAATACAATGTTTAACAACAACAATATAATAAATATCTAAACCAAATCGATTCCAATACAAAGACAAACAAAAAAGAGTAACATATACCACCATAAGATCGAACGTATGTAGAGCAATTAAAAACAATAATGTGGAATAAATATTTTGATCAGTTTGTTTTGAGCTCAATGGATTCGAAAGGAAATTGTTCAATGGGAAATTAAGAAATATTTACAATGTTTGCAAAACCACTTCTAAATTGAAAAATTAAACAACCTCTCAACACTCTTTACTCTGTGCTGTAGGAAATTTTTTTATTTTGGCTTAACATGTCAAATAAAAAGGGGAAAAAACCGGAAACGATTTCCTATTCCTTTTAGTTTTATCAAATGATTGAGAAAATTGACGGAATAAGATAACATTTGCTTGGAATTAAATTCCAATTTATTTTTTTACTTCCAACGATAACCGAAACTCGTTTGCAGTTCGATTTTTACACATCAAGCAGATATTAAAGATTCATATCATATGTTAATCTTTCGTTTAAATGGTTCTGGGATTAAACAGTTTTATTCTTAACACATCTTATTCCTAATATTTTGTTTCCTGTTATTGACATAAAATTCAATTTTAAAGACAAGTTTGAGAATTCAGTGGACATTTAAATTATTTTGTTTGTTTTATATTGTGGCTCATCCAAGTTTTAGTGAAACGACATCAAATATAATAACGCTTCTGAATTGCATTTATTTTGCAGGCAATTATAAAACCACATAATATTGCTTTTTTAAATATGATTGGCTAGGAATTTTAGAAAATTTTAATATAAATCGGTATCATTCTTGAAGTAAACCTAACATACAATGAAAAGACTTCCGTTGTCAATGGAAAGACTTAAGAAACGAACTTTTTCAAAAATAATCTGAAGACTTTCTAATTCTATTCTAAATGAAAAAGAATTTAGTTCTATTAGCATTCGAAAATTACGTTAGATTCAATTACTGGTGTGTGTGTTTTCATTCGATGAAAAAATCAATTAACTAAATTGTTCATAAAATCACAACCAAAATTGTAAATAATTTTTCTAATAGAAGAAAAGTGAATAATAGTAAGAATCACTTAGAAATACGATTGTATAAAAGATAGTAAATCTATAATGAAATAGCAAATGAACCAGTTGCTTAAGAAGATTATCATCCTAATTTCAGAAAATATAGGGAATCATTATGTCACGGAGTTATTTTTCAACAACTGTGTCTTTTATAACTTTAGCATACCACAAAAAAAATTAAGTTTGTTTATTTACTTCCTGCTGAAATTTCAATACCACTTAGCATACCATTTAGTATGCGTTTTGGAATCAAATCTCAATCAGAAAGATTTGATGATGGATATAAAACCCGTCAAATTAAGCGAAATAATAAATACAAATATTCTGTTTAGCCTTGCAAATTTCAGAATAATCGGACACAGCATTTCTTTATTTCGGTTAAATGCTACAATTTATTTGGGAGGTACCGAAAATGGCATGGCAAAAGACTAGATAGTTTGTGCAAATTGTTATTTATATTTTTGTGGAAAATGCAATATATTAGGTTTTAAGACATTAAGCCAATACCACAAATTGTATTAAGCGGGCACAAAACAATAAACATACACACATTTTTATTTAGATCTGGTTTACAAAATCAAAATTTGAGGTATTATAACGATTTTGCCAAATCTGGTTTTCAATTATTTTCTATAACAGGTTATTATTGAAGAAAACATCAACATTCTCAAATATTCGTTAGAATCGATAAATCTATATGCTTAAGCACAAAGCATAAAATCAAATTTCGTAAAAAAAAATTAGTTTTATTAAACTTAGCATGTAACAAATTTCCTTGGATGCCTTGGATGCCCATAGGGAGGAATATCCTGAAGCATAAAATCAAATTTTTGTAAACTATGCATACTTTTTTCAGCATTTTGTTAACAATTTCAATGGCAAAATTATCGAAATAGTAAAAAAAGATTCCCTATAATCCTTTGAATGAGATATGGCAGAGTTATTTACATTCAGTGAGCTTCCACGCACTCTATTTTTAGACTAATTCACTGGAAACAGTAGTTTTCGTAAAACTACTAAAAGTTTATAAATTATTATCATTCCCATCTAATATGTAAACAAAATTTGTTTAATTTAAAATCAACATTATTTCAACAGAATTGATTCTCAAAAAAGCACCGATTTTCTATCTTTATTTTAAGTAACAGATAATATTTTTTCGATTTCTTAAAGCGTTTGAAATATATGGTAAATTTCCAATGGCGCTCTTGGTAAACGATGTGAACTTGTTTTACACTGTTTATGCTGCACTGCATAATCGTCTTAAAGAATTTGGTTGCAGACCTTGTTTTGAAAATGTACCATAAGCTAGCAAAACTTGATGGCTTTGAAAGTAATAAATATTACAAATAATTATTTCAGTTTTACTTAAAGAAATATGACTGCTCGAAATAAAAATTCTCATCTCATATTAGCTCACATTTGAAAAATAACAAAAAAAAATTCTATAAATGCTGAAAATTACTGAAATGATAACACACCTCATACACAGGCGCATAACTCTATATTTAGTAATTATTTTAATTATTTCACTTTTATGTGTTACAAAAAAGCCAAGAAAAAAATGTTAACAATTTGAAACTATTAACTATTGCATCAAAACTAAGAAACGAAATGCGAAAATATAAATAAAAATTGCTTCTTAAAAACACCACCAGCCATCACAGCCGACGCGCCATTCACTTGTTGCATTTTGGTCAACACTTTAATCACGTTACTCCCCTGTGGTCGTAAATATAGATTTTTGTGAATTTTATGGACCAAAACTATTGAGAAGAAAAATGATCTTCCAAACGAAAAAAACAAAACTCACAAAAAATTTTTGAAAAAACTCCTATCGTGTTTGAATTGACCATTTTTTTGTTTTTGCTCTTTCCTGCAAATAAAATTGAGCGCTTTACGTCATGGCAAACTAAGTGGCCAACGTAGTACGTACGTTTTATAGCCATCCATTGAAAACTGACTTGAAACGACAACGAAACAAAAGTAGATCACATTTGTAAACTCGAGATCGATGTTGTGTGCGCGCATACATTCAGAAGCTTTTCTAAAGCGTTTCTTAAAAGACCACTGATAAAAAAATGCTCATATAGATTTGCTATGTTAACCATTAGTTTCGTATTTCTCAAATGGCTTCAAGCCTCGTTAAGACACGTATTTTCGGCTGAATGACCAGTAACCAATACTTTACAAGTCAGTCATACATCAATTGATCGTTGCATTTTCAAATGTTGGCTGTTTGCTGCTAACATGTGTGATTGTTGGCTGCTGGTTGCTCTTAACGTCTAACGTCTTTCGAACGATGGCATCCGTCTACTGTTGCGTCTTAAAACTTCTATGCTTTTATTTATTGAACTGCTTTTATATTCGTATTTTTTTTTTTTTTTTGCGTTGTTATTGCTGTTGTATGACTTATCATTTGACATCATAGCCGATGGAAACCTAAAAGAAAAAAAGTCAATTTCAAATTGTTATTATTATGTTGTAATAATTAAAATGAAAATTTATGTTTTCAGTCTCAGATGTGCACAAAAAATGGCAGAAGAATTTTAAATTGCGCAAAACTTTCAACAAAATATATAAATCAAAATTGATTAACAAAGACATCTTAACACGAAATGTCTTTCGAATACATAATAATCCGTGTTTAATGCCTCTAAAACCGAAAGACTTAAGACACAAGCGCGTAAATTTGGAGCAAATCTCAAAATGTGATGGCCATAACAGATATTGATTAAAAATAATTAAGAAGTCTTAAACGAAGTATGATAGAATCAATAAATATTGCTAGAAATGAAAAAGTTAAGACACCTGTTGCATTTATTTAAAATATTGTATGGGAAAAACGGTTATGGAAATTGAGTTTAATTAAAAAAATAAAGAATTACATGGAATGTTCATATAAAAATTGTTCGCTTTCAAATTTGCAAAGGAAAGGGAAGAGTGGGCAGGTGTAAAATTGGCAGGAGGTTTTGACGAGCAAAAGCCTACGTACCCACCAACATGGATTGTGTTCAAAAGAGTCAAGGTCGATGCATCTTTTTGTAAGAAAATATGCAGAAGTAGGGAAAAAGTTCTCTTCTCATGCATAACACGGAAGTAGTTCACCTTTTCAATAAAAATTAAGACCATTCAAATTAAGACTGTTCCTTAGAAAAGAGTATGAGTTGGGATAGCTCTTTTCAATATCTACGCATTATAACCGTATATTGTTTAAGTTTATTTATTTAATTCAACTTGTAACTTGTATTATTAATACAACACAAGAGCTTTATACAGTTTCGTTGGACATTAGCGTTTGTAAGTTCTGTGAAACATAAAATTTACCTGATAATATAAGGTTCCAATTACAATTACAGGGTCCAGTAAATCGATAAAGTCATTGTAGATAAGTATGGTTTGTATTCATTCATGAGACGGCGATATGCAAATTGTTAATGAATGCTAATACGATTAAATCCGCGGAATGAACTATATTTTGGCAGGTTTTTCCAGTATTATTTGCGTGAGCCCCAAATATTCCACCAGGAGGGTAAAGATTAAGCAGAACACTGCTTGTATTCCTATATGTTGCTTTTAAAAGCCCATAACCTTTCACTCTTAGGTATAACTTTAGGGGTTTCTCTCTATTATCTATCCCTGTTTCTATATATATCCCAGCTTACCCGATCTTTCCACAACGATGTCTTCCATATCAAAAAACCATTTCTTTCACTCTTTGTCTCATAGCTTTCCCTTACAGAACCGCTTGCAGTAGGCTGCGACAGCGTTGCCATGTATGTAGTTTTCTTTTCTACGGACGAAAGATCGCTTTATGAACATGAATTTTTATACTCCAATAGACTTTTTATTTTAGTGGCAATTGCCATCGAGTGTCCAATATGTTGCGGTAGTGTTTGAAAAATTAGAATTTTAGGAGTGCAATTATGGCATTTTAGAATAAGAGAAGATGGGGAGAATAGTTTGGGGAATGAAAGTTATATTAGTTATATGCATTTTTGACTTATTATTACATTCATCAATTGTCACATAGTCTATTTGTTTTCCAATAGTTCGATTAGAAGGTTGCCAAATTTTCCCTGTGAATGTCTTTGTGCGGGAATCGAAAATTGCGATTTGTTAAGTTTTGCTTGGTGGGAATGCTTCATTAGTGGAATATTTAAAACCAAAATTAACAAACTAGATTTACTGTTCGAAAACGTGTACGATTTTTAAATAACCATTTTAACTGTTTTTTTTTTCTTTTTTGGTTTGGCTTTCTCGGTCTGCCCTTTTTTAATATATTGAAATATGTAGAAATTGTTGAAAATTATCTGAAATTGAATCCGACTTCCCGAACTTGTTGTTGCTGGTATTTTTCTTAACAACTTACATTTTCAATTTAAAGAAATAGAATTTCAAAAACACAATTAAGAATGTAGAATGTGCCTTAAAAATTATTTTTATATATATGAATAATATCGCATTGAGTAATAATTGAAAAACTGGAAATTTTTCGAGAGAGCGTTCATTATGCCGTATAAAATTTAGAGTTTTTAACATTTGTGTGCCCACTAGGGCAAGTTTTTTTTCAACTTTTTTTAAATAGGAAATCATGCCTAAAAATTTCCATCAAAAATTTCTTATAGGAAATGAGTTGAAAAATTTTGCGGAATTTTGGTAATCCAAAGAGTAATACGTACTGATACGCATTTTATGAACTCAAGCAGATTAGATGAAAAATATAAAAAAATTGCAGATGAAAACCAAAAGAGCCTTTAATCGATTAAAGAAATCCTGTTGATGGGGATTTACAAAATTATGCATTAAGATCTTTCCATAATAAGGTAACAACACGATGGCATGTCTATTCTAAGAATGATGGTTTCTTTGTAAATAATTTGATACACAATATAAGTATGTCATTTTCACCCTTTCGCATTGTCAATTTTGATGTTTTGAACATTTTTCACAGCATGCAAAACTCATCCAGCATTCCTGATCTGTTTATTATTAAATATCTGATTTCTCTACGCATTTGTAGATAAAATGGTATATTTTTCATTAAATTTT
>JAHXMU010000197.1:325825-390721 GCA_019455685.1 Philornis downsi
TTCTCTACGCATTTGTAGATAAAATGGTATATTTTTCATTAAATTTTGCTCTACAGAAAAACTAGGAAGAAATAGATTAACCGGAGATTAATTGGTCAAATAACCAGAGATAGGACAAAAAAGTAATTTTTTGAATTACTTGAAGTTTTCTGAAAATATTATTATGTATATTTGAAAACTCTAGTTGTGAAATATTTTTGTGTAAAATTGTGGGATACAATATAAGTCGTGGTGGTTTAAGCACCAAAAGTGTATGCTTTTCAAAGGCACCAGATTAATGTTTCTGCATCATTTATCATTATTCCTATCACAGAGGATATTAAAATATATAATGATATTTCTTATCTTCGCCAATGTGCTACTTAGAAATAGTGAAAATAGTGTCGACATTCTCTAAATTGGTCAAGGTAGTTGATTAAAATGAGTTTGAAAAAATATATATATTAAAAGCGTCTTGACAAAAATGCCTATTTCACAGTGGCAGGGTTGAATCGAGAGTAATTTTTAGTAGATTTTAGTAAATTATTGCAAACTTCAAACAACTTCATTCAATTTCATTTCATTTAATATGCAACGCGACAGCAAGCTGAACAATGAAAAACTGTTCATTCTTTTGAGTAAAACCGAATTTTTTTAATGTAATTATTGTAGCTAAACTAATTTCAAAAGCCCATAAATTCTTAGATATTCCCCAAAAATTGCCTACATTAAAAACTTGCGCTTAAATCTCACCAAAGATATTTGTCTGCCTACGTGAACTTTCACTGCGTTACAAATATACAGGGTCTCCGTCGGGAAGTTATACTATTTTTTTTTGCCGCCATTTTGGTAAACATTAGTCTTGACAGTTCATATTTGGCAGTCGTGAAGTAGACGTAGCAAATTTATTATGGAAAAATATTCGATAAACCAACGTGTTTTAATCGTTAAAATATTTTATCAAAATCAATCATCGATTACTGTGACGATGAGAAAGTTACGTGAAATTTTTGGGAGAAACGAAGTGCCAACAAAACGCACTATTTATCGTGTAGTGAGTGATTTTGAGGAAAGAGGGTCTGTAGCTAATGGGGCCAAGCATGGACCACAACGTACTGCAAGATCGGCTGAAAACATTACTGCTGCTCAAGAAAGTGTTCAAAACAATCCATCAACCACAATTTGACGCCGTGCTCAGGAGCTTGGTCTTCAAAGAACAACTTTGGCCACAATTTTGCACAAGTATTTGCATTTATTACCCTTTAAGATTCAGTTGACACAAAAACTTCTTCCACAAGACCATTTACGCCGCCATACATATGCCAATAGGATGTTACAGCTCGCCCATGACAACCCCGATTTTCGTGAAAACATAATGAGTGACGTGGCACATTTTCATTTGAATGGATATGTAAATAAACACAATAGTCGGTATTGGGCAATGGAAATCCCTCAAATTATTCATCAGTCACCTTTGCATCCATTAAAGGTGACAGTCTGGTGTGCAACTTGTTCAAAAGGAATCATTGGACTTTACTTCTTTGAAACTGAAAATGGCGTAACGGTAACTGTTAATGGGAAGCGATATCGTGACATGATTGAAAACTTTTTAACGCCACAACTGCATGCTTTGGGCTTGATTAATATGTGGTATCAACAACAGCCACGATTACTATGGAATTACAGCGAGGCCTCATTCCACAACAAGTTATTTCAAGAAATGGTGATGTTGGCCTCCTTGGTCGCCTGATTTGACTTTTCCGGTCTTCTTTTTGTGGAAATATCTGAAAACCAAGGTTTATGTAAACAAAGCAGGAACGCTTGAGCAACTCAAACAAAATATTCGTGACGAAATTAATGGAATACCGCGTGAAATGTGGGAGGATGTAATGAAAAATGTGCTCAAAAGGGCTCGCATTTGTGAGGCTAACAGAGGCTGACATTTACCTGATATTGTATTCCATACATAATTACCGATATTAAATAAAACATTTATCAATATAAGATCCATTCTCTTTCATTTAATAAAAAATTATACACAAACAAAGTAATATACCTTCCCGACCTTTACCTGACCTTTAATTAACTAAGTATGTTGCATTGGAACAAAAGTCATTCTAGTATAAAATTAACTGAGCTTGGGGATAAATGACATAAAGGGCTTCCATTTCATAGAAACATTATCAAAACAATGAAAATATCTCACATGTATGGCTAAGCCAAAGACACAAACAAAAGACTTAAGCTACAAACTTGTTATACCACCCACATTTTTGCATACAATGTATTGAACGTAAAATAATTACACTCACATTGCAAAGTTACAAAAACATATACGTGATATTGTAAAATATAATTCTTTTCAAGGTTTTCCTACTGAAAAATTTTCAAGATGTGACAATCGCTTCTAAAAGAAAAAAAGAAACTAATATAAAAATTTGGAAACATCTTGTTGTGGTTATGGTGGGACAATATATATTTTACTAAAATGATTTTCTTTTTCACAAAAACTCTAGCAACGACTAAGCGAGTACCACAGTCAATTAACATTCAGCTGTGTTGTGGTGGCAGTGTTCCACTTGATTTCCACCACTAAAGAGCTTTATTATACGACGTGAAAATCGAAAATTCCCAAACACATAACATTAGTCAATATGTGCAACATTTAATTGAAATTAAACTTATGTGTAAATTATCACAAAACACGCTATAAACAATCCATAGAAACGGCCTGAAAAGTGGTCTGAAAAATAACAACGAAAAAAATTACAATTAAAACAAAACATTAACTACAACAAAACTGAACAATAAAATTTATGTAAACAATGCATTTATATGAAGCTATATAAAAATAAGTACATACTCGTATGCTATGTCTGCAACTAAATCTAGAGTACAGCCATAAGTTGCTGTGTATGTCCTCCAAGACATGAGTTAATTTTTTCATTAAGTTTCCATCCATTTTATAGCACTAAAGGTCGTTTCGTTCATTCACAGTCATATTTTATTTGAAAATCATATCAAGTGGTTGATTGTTGTAAATATTTTCCTTCAAAATTTAGTTCTTATAGCACTTGTCGTCAATTTTCAGTATATTTCTTTTGCTAACAATGTCTTAGCAAGAATGTGTATCAACTTTTATAGAGGTTTACTTGGTATTGCAGCAATATCCTCATACAATTAAACGTTAATTGCTTTTCACAGTTCAAAGAGACTACAGAAACAGATAGTTTAGAAAATTTAGTTTTTAATGACAGCAATTTGTGGCGTATATAACAAGAGATAGTTAATAAAACGCTGGTACATACTAAGAATGAAATTGGCAATTTCCTTTACAAAAACATTCCCTTTAAAGCTTTCAATGAATGCAAAATACTCGTATTTAACAAAAACTTGCACTAATGCCGCATTATATTGAATATTCTTAACGTTATAATGTTGATGCATTTAAAAATTTTGAATAGTTTGAATATTTTGAATGTTTTGAATATTTTGAATATTTAAAATATTTTGAATTTTTAAAATATATATATAAAAATATATAAATATATATATAAAATATATATATATTTTGAATATTTTAAACATTTTGAGTATTTTGAATATTTGGAATATTTTCAATATTTTGAATAATTTAAATATTTTGAATATTTTGGATATTTAAAATATTATAAATATTTGGATATTTGTAATATTTTGAATATTTTAAATATTTTCAAAATTTATAATATTTATTATTTATTTATATTTATATTTATATATATATATAAAAATCAATTGCTGTGCGTTAGTCTGGCTAAAGCTCGAGAACGGTTGGACCGATTTGGCTCATTTTGGTCTTAAATTATTGGTAGAGTATTCCGGAAGGTTTAAAAGGTTTTATTTGAAGTGATAGATGGCGTTGGAGATGAGATTTTTGCAATTAATTTTTTTTAACACATTAACATTTTGAAGGCAAAACAACGTTTGCCGGGTCAGCTAGTTTTAAATATATTTTTTTAATATTATGAATATTTCTAATATTTTAAAAATGTTGAATGTTTTGAATATTTGTAATATTTTAAATTTTTTGCAATATTTTGAATATTTTGGGACATTTGGAATAGCTAAAACATTTTGAGTACTTTGAATATTTGTAATATTTTCAATATTTGAAATATTTTGAATCCTTACCCTCTCCTATGATTAAAGATTAATCAAAGACGATTCAAAATTATTTTTACTATGCCTTCAAATAGTGCTCTTTTGGTTTTTTGTACATTCCGTCGCCATTTGAAGTATGATTGTAATATTTCGAATATCGTTGTTTATGGTTTGATAGGAGATACAGATTTTTTAAAATTAGTACTCTACGAATACAAAACAGAAAAGAACGGAATTTAAACAATAGCATCATGTAGAATAAGTGGACGGTAAAAAGCAAGTTCTCTTGCATCCCAGAGAAAAAGAAAAGTTTCACACTTCCAGTAACCATACACCTATTCTATTTTTACACTCACTGTTTACCGACTCATCAACTACTCAAAGCATTCATCAGAAATGTCGAGGTCAACGCCGCTCAAAGGAGTATTTGATGGTATTATGTTCCGGGCTCGAATACACGATCAAACAGGCAATAGTCGCCAGCCTCTAATGCAAGAACATACAATCATGAAATTTGGGTTTATAGCCATATCTCTGCAGGAGCGCATTTGGAAAATGGATTTTTGGAAATTTATATCTTTATGAAATAAGAGAGGAAACAAATGATACCATCACGTACGACCAACTGCTGAAGCCCAAATCGCCAGTTTGGGTTGTAAATTCCTTTTTCAGCAGTGGTGTGGAATTAAAAGTTGATATCAAAATTCGTACTAGAGAAAAAAGAGTTATGAAATTATTTATGTAGATTTCTCTCGAAGCATATGCAGGGATTTAAAATGATTTTTCGACAATAGTACTTTTAACAGACAAAAATAATGCAATCGGCTACAACAAACAGCAACAGTCAGAAACAAGAAATTTGGCAATCAAACTCTCTCTTTAAATGAAAAAGTGAATTAGAATTTTCTGGAATTCAAACTACTTGCAAATTAAATACAACCAAGGAATTTGATGAGAAATATGCGACTAGTGATGGTAAAAAACGCTAGTACAATTGAATATTTAATTTGAGTGTTATTAAGAACCAAAAGTGAGGCATACGAGGTAAAGAATTGGTAATAATGCTTATACAGATTGGACGTGAACGCTATGCAGAAATTGCTATGACGTGACAAAGAATTATACGCAAAAAACCGTGATGTATATTGCTGCTGCCGCATAACTTACTTTACGCAATTGTCAATAGCCTGACAACTTTGCTTGTGATCTAATCTTACAAAAGATCAAACAGAAATTCCGCATTAATGCAAACTATTCGATTCACTTTGATTTATGGGCTTGCCCTCGCAACGACATTATAATTCTGTTGCTAAATTACATTACTTGGGGACATTTTTTCTTAATTTTGTTCATCAAAATATGCAGTGATTTAATAGTAGATATACGAGTGTATACAAGAGTCATTCCAAGATCTATCGATTACTTGAATCGTGTATTTCCAGCTTGCTATAAAATAACTAATCAAGCCATGTAGATGAAGAGGCAAGAATAAAAATACAGGGTGTCCGTCGGGGGTGTATACTACTTTGTTTTGCCGCCATTTTGGTAAACATTAGTCTTGACAGTTCATATTTAACAGTCGTGAAGTACTGGGCAATGGAAAACTCTCAAATTATTCATCAGTCACCTTTGCATCCATTAAAAGTGACAGCAAGGTGTGCAATTTGGTGAGGAGGAATCATTGGCTCTTTGAAACTGAAAACGGCGTAACGGTAACTGTCAATGGGAAGCGATATCGTGATATGATTGAAAACTTTTTAACTTGATTAACTTGTGATATCAACAAGACGGTGCCACATAGCATACAGCCACGATTACAATGGAGTTACTGCCAGAACAAGTTATTTCAAGAAATGGTGATCACCTGATTTGACTGCTCCGGACTTCTTTTTGTGGGGATATCTGAAAAGCAAAGTTTATGCGAACAAGCCAGAAACGCTTGAACAACTCAAACAAAATATTCGTGATGAAATTAATGAAATACCACGTGAAATGTGTGAGAATGTAATGAAAAATGTGCTCAAAAGGGCTCGCATTTGTGAGGCTAACAGAAGCGGACATTTATCTGATATTGTATTCCATGCATAATTGTGGATATTAAATAAAACATTTGTCAATATAAGATTTATTTTCTTTCATTTAATAAAAAATTATAAACAAACCAAAGTAGTATACCTTCCCGACGGACACCCTGTATCAGAAAAGCTAATGACTAATACTTGAACTTTCAACTTTTGAAGGTTACTGGGTCTACTGGGAATACAATTTGTAAAAGTTAATCTAATTGTGAATTCTTGGATTGCCACATCGTTGTTTAAACTATGAAAATTAAATTGTAGACCTAACGAGAACGTAAAAAAAGTTGTTAATGATTAAGAATACGTCAAAGTATTGAAAAATTTTCACATATGCATTACTTATTGGTGATAATTTTTGTTTATGCGGACTGGAAATATCTATGTTATGATAAAGATTAAATATAAAATATTAGCTTAAAGCTAGACCTTCTCATTAGAATTATTTAAAGCCAATTGTAATTGATTTTAATAATTTTAACCCAATTACGAATTGAAACGAAATCGCAGTAATTGCTTAATTAAAAATAATCATTGCCAATATTATTGCATTCCTTTTGAGTTCAACAACTGGACTTTATTTAAACTTGTTACTTATTTAAACTTGTTACTTGTAACATGTCCAGTTAAAAGAAATTTTGCTATTCGATATGTTTCAAAAACAATATTTAGTGTAATCAAATGAGTTTTTGAACCAATTGTAACTAGTGTTTTAATCATTTGTTTCGATTTCATTACAGTTGTTCCAATTAATTGTAATTAAAAATGTTTCAATGTTTTTGAATGGTAAAGAACTGTTTCCCATTTTTATTATTTGAAATAATTGCAATAAAAATGCAAAGGTGATAAAATTTCCTTATGTGTGTTATAAAAAAATAAGAAATTGTTTTAGTTTAAAGTCTTTTGTTTATAAAATGAAATAAGAAATCCCCTAAAGATTCCAGTATTTCTGAATATATAAAAAGAAGAAAAAACTAGGCTTAAAAATAAAAGTGTCTTTCTTAAACAACAGTCTAGCGTTTTTGTTTTCTCTGCAATTTATTAATAACTTAATTGGCCTACAAAACGAGGTTAACATAATCAACTAGTTCAATTACATTTAGACTAGACTAAGCTCGCACATTAAACATTCTCTCGGATCGATATTATAACAGATGTTAGATGAATGTACTAAAAATGCAGTATGATTTTAATTAACTATTCAATTTATTATGCTGTTATTTGTATCGCCAAAAACAATGTAGTATTCTGTTTCTTATAGCTTTTAGTATAGAGCCGGTTCTCCATACATTGTTTACAAAAATCTATATATATGTTTTTTTTCGTCCTATTAAAAAAGTGCTGGAAAAACATGTTATTAATTACACTTAAAAACAGCTTAAACTGGTAGAGACAACTCTCTGTTTCTATAGCTGAAAAAATGCTAACGTAAAACATTTGTTGAGAAAAGGAAGTTGTGCAAAATTCCCAAGATTTTTTTTGTTCGTGTGCTAACAACTCATTCTGAACTAGAAATCTAGTTAAGCATTCAATAAATTTTTATTTTCTATATGTAAATAAACAAAAGTAGATATTTTTTTGCGAGAAAAATAAACTGGTTTGAAACGTATGATTAACTTCTTTAATCACTTACAAAACATAGAATGAATGATATAATTGACGCGTTCAGCGCAATAAAAAAAAAAAAGATTGTATAGAAATAAGCAATGAGTTATACTCGTATGTGCATTTCAAAAGACTTAAGCAACAAACATGAATTACAATGAAACGAACGAATGTGCAATGTGAGCACATCGAACGAGAGCAAGAGCGAAAGCGAGAAAATTTCAGCAAGACTTAGAATTCCAACAAGAACCCGTTAACATTGGTAAAGGACAAACGGTCGTGATCTTTAGTGTACAGTGCAAATAAAAAAACTTAAGCGAAAAACTTGAAACCAAATTTAAGCGATGAAAACGTATCGTAATATATCAAACAAGGATGTGAAATAAGCATTCATTCTTATTCATTCCATGCTTCAAGCAATAAAAAGTCATAGAAAATGAGAAAATATTAAGAAACAGTGACCTTCACCAAAGTTCAGTTTCGTTTCTTTCGCTTTCGATATTGCAAACTTATTTAAAATACATTAGAAATTTGTTTCTGATTCATATTCGAAACTACAATTCGCTTCTTACATTCGTTCGTTTATTGTTTGAAACGAAATTAGAAACCTAAACTGATTCTGTTTGTTTTTTCTATTGAAACATAATGCAATAGATATTTCAATTCGAGAAACTTAAATGAAAATATAATGCAGTTACGTTTCTTAATCTAAATCAGAACTGAACCAAATGTAGTTTCGTTTCTTGGCAGAGAAAAAGTCCTGGCGGCAAACTGCGAAAAGTAGAAATGGTTTAGATACTTTCTTTTCAGAATTTGCGATAGTAAGCTCTCATTACTTTTCACAGCTACTCAAAAATGTTTTTTGTTTCTTTATTTTAAACTGAAAATTTTTGAATGAAATATAAACAAGAAGTTTCATAAACTGAATCAGAATTAAAATTATTTCTAATTTCGTTTCGAGTGCAAGAATTAAACTCTAAATTGTATGTATGAAACAGAAACAAAATGCAATAGAATTTTTATTCGATTATCGGAATCATTCCAGATGGGAAGATTCCAGTAACTGAAACAATTCAAAATTACTTACGAATGCCATTTCGTTTTAGGAGTACTCAAAATATACAAAATAATAGTTACAATACTTTTTATTCGTTATACTTCAGGAAATTCAATTGTCAAAGCTGTAAAATTACGTCAAATTATTACTTTGAAAGTTACAATATGATTTCATAGATAGGTGTATATCAACGACGTGCTTATATAAAACAATGAGGAAGAGAATGTTAGGAACCTTTGTTTTTTACTAACCTTTTTAAAACACTGCCCTAACTGGGGTCTGGTTTTCATGAAATACTAAAAAGTACGAATCGTTACCAAAAAGCAATCTAGGCCGATATATATTCTGTCAAAAATCCCAGTATTTTTCATCATTGGAAAAGTCCGCTTAAAGGGACTAAGTTGGCTTATGCACTAATGCGAAGCTTGAGCGCCATTTAGTTTATTTACAGTGCTGGATTTTGTTCATTCATCTCTAGTGTGTTTTGTGATTTTTACAATGATTAAAAACATCAAACAAAGAATTTGTCTCCAATTACCTACTGTAAATGGATTTTTATATGCCTGATCGCTAAAAATATTACAGCAGCTTTACAGGGAAGCGGGTTTATCAAAAGCACGTGCTTAAGGATGGCACGATGTATTCAAAAGTGGTTCAGATGTGATAGAAGATCTGATTCGCTCTGATCGGCCATCAACCTCTTCTTTAACAGACGTTAACAACGATGAAGTGAAGGCAAAGATGACTATAAATCGTCACTTAAGTTTGAGAAAGATAACCTTTATGTATCTGTAACTTTTTGTATCTCACGAATCAATTCGTAAAATTTTACATGATTATTTGGGTATGTCGCTTGACTTTTTCCAAAAGATCACAATTTCCTTCAAAACCCCAATCACGTAAGGGTCAACGAAACATTTTTTTTTTTTTTTTTTTTTAAAAGCTAGATAATTGGCGATATTTGTAGAAAGAAATTTCATGGATTTTGCATCATCGCATCATCTCATACTATCATTGTGAACGAGTTTCTGGCCTAAAACTCAAAAAATATCATCGAACAAACCACCGTGTTTATCTGATATAGCTTCGGTTGACTGTTTCGTCTTTCTCAAGGCTGGTACCGACTTTTTACGGTGAAGCGTGAAATTTGCAACGAAATTTACTAGACAGTATTACGTTTTATCGAGAGGAAAATTTTCTTTGTTAGTTCCAACATTTTTTTGTTAGTTTCCAGCAGTGAAACGAGACAACTTACATTTTAACGTCATAATTCCTTTCATAATGCATTTGTAAACTTTTGAAATGAAATAGTAATAAAAACGATTCTAATTTTGCAAATATATTATCAAACATATAATGACAAAAACACAAGCTGTCCCAATGTAAGTGTAGGAGAAGAATTCAAAAAAAAGTGGACAATGCCGCTAAATTTTTTCACGAAGAAAGGATGTCTCGTGTTATCTTTTCCTGAATAACACAGTGTATTTCACTGCGAGACAGTCGTTTTTAGCCGATAGATGAAAAACATAAAGGGGAAATCGCGGCAACAGAGAGATAAGTTTGGAAAATGTTGTAAGTATTAGATTAGGCATAAGTGCATTACTACTAAAGGGGCCTGCTTTAAAGGCGATACAATAAATTTGAATGAATAACAATTATTTTGTAATTTATTAATCAATTACTGGTAGTTTTTCCTCTATTATACAAGTATATGAAAAGTAGATATTTTTCTTAAGATAACATAATTGGCGATAAACTGGTAAATTGTCCTGAATTTTTTTTTTTTTAATATTGGTGAAACGGATGTGCACGAATCAGGATGTCAATCATAGAGATATTTTTGTCTTTTTAAAAACTATTGTGCGGACCTCCGGTTAGGACAGTGATGTAAATTTGTTCACAAGTATGCAGAACATATTGCCAAAGTGTAAATAACGCTAAGCAAGGTCGCAATTTAAGCGTGTGATATCCTATGTTAAAAAAATATTATGCGTATTTTCCTCCCATCGCTTACAAGATCCAAATTAGTCTGTTCTATGGAAATCTTAGTTCTTTCTCACCTAATCTGCATGAACCTAAAAAATTGTAAAATTTTACTGTGAGGGCTGCCGGCATATTTTCATATTCGAACATACAGGAATACTTCTTACCGAAAACGGCTTTATTGTTTTCCAAAATACTCTCCATAAAGAACAATGTAATTTTGCATGCATTCAAATCGATTTTCAAAGTTTTTATTTCAATTCGAACGAGGTAGCTCCGAAGTATGAATTTTAAACGCGTTGATAGCTTCTTTAGGCGTTGAAAAATATTAACCACGTAATTTGCATTTAATATAATGGAACAGAAAGAAGTAATTAGAAAATGACGCTTTGAGTGCTCAAATAGTCAATTGTTGGAGGCAATTAGTGAGAGCTCTTATTATCGTTTTTCTGGAGAAAAAAACGATCATTTATTGTAAAGTGACTTATTTACGAACAACTTATATTGGTTTATTTTCATTTTATCATAAAAGAATTATACCGTCAACTGCTACTTAGTTTTGGGCTGATATACTTGTATATACACAGACCCATAATTCATTACCTGCAATAGTATTAGACATCTTTCAAAGTACAGAATACATTGTTTTCAAAATAACTTTTGAACAGTTTCAGTTTTTGAATCAGTTCGAGGTTAGCTTCAACTTCTTTTAAATGATGCATGCATTTGTGTACCTGATTTTCTTTATTAGTAAAATAAATACAAATTAGGAGAAGAATATCGCTTGAATTTGTACGCCATCTGTAGACTAAACAAATAATTCAATGGCAAAGACCTCTCTCTCTCCTAGGCCTAGGGGAGAATAATTGTATCTAAACTTTATGGGTTCATTAATGCTCATGAAGAGTGCCGTATTAATCATGAGCTGTTTGTCGGTATAGACGTGGCCAAGAGCATTATATAGAGATTGTGCTAACTAATGTGTGGTTCGAAACAGCAAAAAGAGTCATCAACAATGAACATAATGGGCGACTCATGAGAGAACGATGAAACTCCATTAGAAGGTTCGGATTTCTAAGGGACTAATAAAATTTAGTGTAAAGAAGAAGTGTTTTTTCAGGGAGCAAGTTTACCAACAGCACATGTGTTAGTTGTATTTTGTATCCATATAGAGCCAAGTTCCGAGGACAAATTTGTCAAGCTAATGTCTGCGAAAAACCGTGTTCTTATGCATAGCGTTGATTTAATTGCTGCGGGTTCTTCTACACACTTTGGGGGCAGCGTTCAAGATTTCAACAAAATTTGCGTTTCGTTGACGTGCTAGTGCCAGCTGTTTTGTTCACCGAAACAATTTTCATGAATTAGGTCACCAAATGTTGAATAGTCAATTGGGAAAGATCGGAAACACAAAAACATACCCACTTTGATAATAAATATTTATCATTTGTTATTGCTCGGCGTTTGACTGCATAACCGCAATGAGATGTCAAAATCCGCCTATCCTTATTGCATACCCCCATTAGATAATATATAATTGGATATATATCTGCTGCTTTCAGTTTCTGTGAATTAAACTGAATTAAACAGTTCTGTGAAATAAACTTGAATTTCATTTAAAATTACACCTTTTCTTATGAGAAATAGGGTTTTTCCATTGCAGTCTATGCTGCATGACCATTTTTAAGCATATCACTTCTACAATACTCATAAAGGAGGTCAATGATTACAAATCCTTTCAAGCTCGATATAAAAGTTTTGAAAAACAAATGTACTAAATCTCGATAATGTGGCTAATAAAGCCATATCCATTATTCTAATTTATGGCATTTACCATGTTTTGATGACAGTAAGCTATGACAACAATCTTATAAGCAAATCTCTTAAATATGGCTGATATTATATAAAACTTGTTCGCATTTCCTCACACTTAATTCACACGCGTCTAATATGCAATACTTTACCTCAAGTTTAATTTTACTTACGCCAGCCAAAGATGTACTTCATATCAACCTCATACTAGGACAGTCTTACAAACCAAATTCAAAGAATACATCTTATTTAACCAATGCAAATACATATATTAATACAAATTCCTAAATATTTTGCCATTTCTATTATAATTGTTTGCATTCTTACCAAAACAAAAAAAAAAAAACTGCCAGGTATGATTAAGCAAAATATATTATTTTCCCATTACCTTGTTTCGATTTATTTGTAGTTACAATAATTTATTATAATAAATGTATGATTTATTACAAATTTTATTTGTGCGATTGTCTTAAATTAAACAGCAACAACACCAACAGGCATACCATAGGAAAAGAAACAGCAACAGCACGAAAAAAAACTTAACAATTGTGTAAAATTGTCACCATAAAACTTCTCACATTTACGCCTTCATAACTTCGCAAAACCAAACAATGATTGTTAATAATAAATAAAGAAACCGGGTTTTACTTGTGATTTTGTTAACAACAAAATATCGAACACAAAAGTTTTAGTACAAGCGACGACTTCTTTGCATGTCTATAAATAGTTTACAATCTAAAGCATGGCTGGGTTGTAAATCACGATTTTGTTGGGGTTCCATTTGGACCACTTTAAATAAGACCTCTCGCTATTGTTATGTAAAAGGATTTAGAAAAGCCAACACAGAATATGCATATAATCCGCCAGATCACATAATAGAGCTTAGCTCAGTGATCAACACAACAGAAACCAGACCAGACAAATAAACAATTTATTAGAGAGCAGCAAAGAGGTTGTTTGCCTTTCGTTTTCGTTGTCCAGGCATTCGGCCCCCGTTGCAATTGGCCATTCGAAGCCACTTGCACCAAGCGGCATAACACACACGCCGCGGTTAACTTGTCATGGACCAAATGCACCAGAAATCCATAACGAAAATAAAATCGGCAATCGAAAATCGGCAAAAAAAGAGCCTCAAAGGAGGCCACTATGTTGGTAGGTTATACATGCTTTTCGTGCCAGATTTATTTATTTGATTTTAGTTGGTGCCATGGTTGACGTTGTCGCTGTTAGCATTTACCACACCACAATCTGACCAACCGCAAATGTTTAGCGAATTTCGTATCCAAATCTCAGTTGTCAGCTCTTTCCCCTTTCTTTGCAGCAGACATATGGCAATGCCTTATTAAAAAGCCACCGAAAATATCTTAAAGTTTTGTGGTATTTTTCGAGCACTTAGTCATTCTTTATTTTAGGTTTTGCCTTTTAACGTTGTTTTTCACAGTGATTGACACTTGGCTAAGTAGGAGACCAATTACGTATTTGAATGAAATGTGTCATTATTAAACGCCCTATTTAAACTAATGATCACTGTTAGCTGCTCTAACTACAAAATTGCAATTTTCTTTTGGATATGCATATTATTGTTGGGATTAATACTTCAGCAGTAACTTAAACATAAATCTTTTGCATTAAGTAATATTATTAACCACTCATAAACTGCACCAACCAGGTGTTAACAGCTGAGACAATCGTTAAAAATTAAGAAAGAAAAAATTAAATGGCCTTTAAGAGATTGAGTATGTATGGTTGTGGTTGGAAAACGAAAGACTTAAGGCACAAGTGCAAAACACAAATCTAATGAACGAAAGCACAGTGTAAGTTATGTAAAAGAATAATGTAGAATCAGACGGAGATAAACTGGCTTTTAATCCGAAATAAAACTGTAATCAGTAGGAAGCTCGGCGGTCTAAAAGGCGCCTCAATCGCCTACACTGTCGTCCGCCATCTGCAAATACATAAAGCCATGTCTTATCATTAGTTATGATTCGATTTGTGAATGTGGGTCTGAAATTGACTCATAGTAGTACATCTTCAGCGAGATTTATGTGATTAATTTTTCGAAGCAAATTTAGGTCTTTTAGAACTAGTCGAACAGTTATATGTTTCTTGCCCGAGTATTCGTGTTAAATGCTATGAATAGTTATGTGAGATATAGAACATGAAGCCGCTGTCTTTCCCAAACTTAAATGACAATTTATGATCATATTTTCCTCACTTCATCGATTGTAGATTTTGATGCGCGAATAGAGTGAAGCAAATCTTTCACCACATCTTGATCGCTTCGAATTCACTGTGGCACTCATGTGCAGTTGTTTTCTGATAAAAATATATTCACTGTAAGCCTTCTATAACATTTTCAGCGATTTGGCACACGAAATTTCATTTGTAGCACAAAATTTGAGACATGAGATATTTTTATCCATTATAAAAACGGTAAAATAAACTTGAGATGAACTGACAAAATCAAACATTGTAAACAATCTAAATGATAAATCGTGCTCAAACTCCGTATCAGTATGGAAAATGGTTGTGTTAAAGGAATTTTATCAATTCCTTTAACCGGACTTTTTAAACTATTAGCTGCCGATGTTTTTTTTCATGACGGAATGAGTTTTTCTAATTCGTTGACCAGCTTTTCTGAAGGCGAAAAAGTGCAATAACAATTTTGAATAAAACACACCTCAGCCTAAATAAAGCCATCGATTTTGAAATTATTTGGTATATATTTCAACCAAATCAAAGAAACCCAGACCCAGCAGAAGTTATGCAAAATGTCAATGGAGACAAATTAGAGTCTCTTTTGTTATCTAAATGTGAAAATTATTATCAGAGCCCTCCCAAATACACAATTTTTACATCTGAATCAAGTTGAATGGATGTTTATAGCACTCATTCCGGAGAAGAGTTATTCAGGCTTATTTTGCTTTAACGTATGTGATTAAAAGGAGCTAAAATGGCATAGCTGACTAAAGTTTAACGTCTGCCCAACTAGACACCAAACCAAATTTTCATAAATTTTATCAAATTAAAGAGCATATTATTAACTATTAAGGTTATGGCTGTTAATAGCATAAAACACACAAAGTTAGTATTTATTTTTTTAGTAATATTTAAATATCTCCGATTTTCAAACTGTGTGTTACTGATAAACCTTGTTAAATGTGCAATGAAATTATTGAAACCCTTTTTCAACAAAGGAGTTTTTGACGAATGTTTAGAAATTTACATCAACCCGCACCAAACATCTCGCATAAGGCCACATATTGTTTTCCTTACAACAACTTTTAAACATACAACAACTATAACCAATTTTCCAATGAACACCAAACTAGCACATCATACCACTCGCTGATTTAACGTTACGCTGTGGCTAACGAACGACTTAAGACACAAACTTCAAGTCGCGCATTCATACTCTTGTTTGCGTTGGCAGCAACAGACTTAAGGCATAAAACTCCAAATTTGGGAATCTATGAAATAATTTATATTTTATTATTATTGTTACTGTACATATCATTTCAATTATCCATGAAATTGTTATTGTTACAATACAACATACTGAGTTTGTACAGAGTTTGTATGAAAACTCAAATCGTTTTACTTATGGTGATTGCATCGATAGTTTTTCAGAAGGGGCAAAATGCTTAACGCTTACGTCACACACAAATCAATATTGGGAATTTTGACTACTTTGTCTCATTCGTCTTCTTCTCCTCCTCGATATGTCAATAGGTCAGGGCTTCAGTATTCAAGACAATTCTAATATGAACTCATATATACGAGTATATATTTATATATGAATGAAATCGGAATGCATTCAAACGGAAAAGGTCAGATATTTCTACCAAGAAATGTATACCTTTTCATTGAGGTCAATTAAAGATATCTCAAAAGATGAATAGTAATAAATTTAAATGTTAAACTATTTGCATACCTTAACTAAATTTTTTAAATTTTATTGATTTTGTTACATCTTTTTCATTGCAGATATTTTGTGTCTACCGTTTTGCAATTTCAAATCTATCGTGGCATGTGTCGTGCTGCTGGTCAATATGATCCGAATGATCCCCGCAAACCACTGCACAAATGTGATGTCTATCGTCAACCTCGGGCTGGTAATCTATTGAAGTGAGTACCAAAACATTTCCATTAAGCGTCTTTATCGCAATCATATAAAGTTTGATGAATCGCTTTGTCAATGGTCTATAATTTTCTTATGTTTTTCATCAGACAAATCATGTCCAAAGGTGCCTCTCAACCGTGGCAGGAAATTATGGAAGAAGCTTTGGGCGAGGGCCGTTTAGATGGCTCCGCTTTGCGTGAATACTTTGCGCCTCTGGAAGAATGGCTGCGCTTGGAGAATTTGCGTACTAATGAATATGTAGGCTGGAATTATGACGGAGACTACTGTAAGCGCAGTATAGAAACGGCCAATTTACAAGTGTTCGGTGGCTACTACAACCACAGCCCGTCCACTATTGTGGCCAACAAATATGTGTTGGCTATAAACATTGGCGTTTCTTTGCTATTAGTGTTATTATTTTTTAAATGACAAACTTAGTTATTAATAGCGATCGTTTGTTGTATTTTTAAGAGAACATCCAATTATTCGTTTCTGCTTTTTTAATCATTTTTGATACTAAAAAATCAAGTCATTTTGTTTTATTTAAAATAAAAGTCATTAATAAAAACTATATAATTAAATAGAATTTGCGAAGGTTTTGTTTGTGATTTTGAGTATAAGGCTCAAGGTCGATATTTAGCTAAATCGCTTAGTTTCGATGGAAATAAAACGTGGTGAGCGAAGGTAAAACTAATCTAATTATGTAGAATAATTGTGGAGGTTTATAAACGTAAACAAAGCTAATTAACAAGATTAACAAATAAATATATTTGGTTGGTAGTATATTAATAACGCCAAATTAAATTCCTTGGTTTAATGGGGGTCCATGTCACCAACCTATTTGTAATATAATTACTAAAAAAATTAAAGCCGAAGAAACGAAGTCGTATTCCTGCTGGTTCAGACAGTTTTACCAAATTTTCTTCTTTATTTCGGAAATGTGACAAGTTTAAAATTCATGAAGATACTTGAAAATCGATCCTTACACTATCAGACCAATAATTAGTTTTTGAAATCAAAATCACAAAATAAACTATAGGATCCATTCACAGTCTTTATGTACAGGATGATTAATAAATGTCGCTATATTAAGTTTGAAATAACGTTAACCTAATTCTTATAAATTATTTTTATTTTTTTCACTTCGAAGAACCACACACTATTATTAAGCTTATTAAGCAGTTTTAAAAATAATTACGATTTTAATTATAATTTCGAACAGCAAATCGACAAAGGAATACCTGTTTATTTGTCATTTAGTTGCTCGAAGCGTTCTTTTGCATATTGAAGTACCGCTGCTTGAAGGTCAAATGATCGACCATATGATCGATAGTCTAGTACCCTCGACCATAGTGTATAGCTCGGTCAAAATTAATAAGTACATATATACTTATTCAACATAGGATTGTATTTATTCGATATATCGAAAACTAGACCGTAAAAGTGATTTCGATACTTATTATGAAAAATGTCTCATTTTATCCGAGGTAAAAGATACTACACACATTGCCACGCTGTAGCTGCGGCTTATTGTAACGCATGCTATGAGAAAGATGAGAGTTAGGTCGTCCTTTCAATCGAAAGAAACAGTTGTGGAAGGAACAGCTGGAGAAGGATATAGAAAAGTGCAGGGATAGAAATGGAGCCCGAAAATTTTACCAAAAGATAAGATGTGAGGGTTGTGAAGCATTATGGAACAATTATCGACAATGATTTGTATTGTCCAGCACTAAGCCAAATAGAAATTAGAAATGCAACATTAATGCTTAAGATTAACAAAGCTGCTGCTGTTAATTCCCTATGAGCCGGCCTATTTAAGAGCTAATGATCAGCAAGACTTAGCTCTTGGGTCAATGAACGTAAGCCCGATGAATGCAATCGATGTGCATTATAACCTATATTCAAAAAGGGCTAACCAAGTGTACATCAGAAGAATCGCGGCATTCACATTTTATCCATTGCTCAAAGGATTCTGTCGAGTGAGAAATATGGGAGGCTAAAGCTTATTCTCTCTGTGGCTTGGTTGGACCTAATCAATGCGACATTAGACCTGGTATAACCACAGCTAATCAGATATTCAAACTAACGCAAATTCTGGACAAATTCTGGAGAAGACCTAGGAAAAACAGATCGATGCACACCGTCTTCTCGACAACTGTAAAGTTACCTTCGACAATACGATACGTCAAAAATTATATGAAACCATGGCTGTCTTTGGAGGATGATAATGGCTAACACGCAGTCTCCGCTCTTTAACATACGTTTGGAGATTATTATAAAAAAAGTTTCAGTAAACAAGACAGGTACCATATTCAACAAAAGCGATATATGTATTACTAGTGTACTCTGATAATATAGACATAATTATAGAAAAATGTTTAGATGTTATTACAATCTTCTCCAGCATTGAAATGACGTCAGTAAAAATAGGCAAGGCAGCGGAACAGGCAAAACAAGGGTCTTCGAATTTATGAATTTATCTAGCTCCGCCGTTACCAAAACTAATGCTGTCAGTCAAAAAATTAAGTGCAGAGTATTGTTGATTGCTGACTGATGCTGTTATGGGCTTAGCAAGCAATTTAAAAGCAAAGCACTCTTGTACGACGCATTACCATGCTTTACAACACAAGCGGATGGTTCACTTGTGGGAGTTGTCCAGAGGAATAAACTCCTCAAAATATGTGGACTACTCACTGTTAACAGAGAGTAACGGCATCGTATAAATCATGACCTGAATGAGCGGTCGACCGACATCAACGTGGCCAGATGCATCAAAATACGCTGACATATAATTTCATTCTATGGGGCCATGTTGTGCGAATGGACTTTAAAGTCTTAATAGTAAATAAACATGTAAATAAGTAAGTATGCAGAAGTACCAAATAGTAACATTGTACTAACGTAATTGAGAGAGTTTGTGGGATTGGGCCACAGCTCTTACAAGGTTTACAGCTTTGCGATGACGTGACAGCCGCATTATTCTATAAATTTATGGTGTCTCAACCTCGTGCGTAACTGAGCTGCAACTTTTTCTATTACAGCAAGCTCCTACTATCTGTTAGCTTGTGATTAACAAGATTTAAGTGCTTTGGTCAGAGAACATCTTTATCTTGCGGATATCTATTTTAAAACTAGTCTAACCGTTATCAATATTGTTGCCATGCTAATTAAATTAACCGACTCTCGGACTAAGACTACGAGGACGGTTCCAAAACTAGCCGATCTAACAATGAAGACATAAAAAAGTTGGGAGAAATGTAATTCAATTTTCAACATAATCTCCTTTTAGCTCGATACACTTTTTTCTGCGATATTCTTTGCTCTGTTTATAATAAGAACTGCCAAACTCCTTAAAATAACCCTCAACCGCAGACTCCACTTCTTCATTGTTGACAAATATTTTATCAGCGAGCAATTCTTTCAAACTGTTCTCCTTTCTGAAGATAACCAACAAAAATAATCCCATGCGCATCCCGAAAATCAAACGCCATAACCTTGCCTGCAAATGGAACCGATTTCGCCTTCTTTGGACTTGATTTTCCCATTCCAGAACACAGCTTTGACTGTTCCTTTGTCTCAGGTATAAAGTGATGGAAAAATTCGGCTTTATTATGGTGAAACATCGCCTACTCTACTCTACTCTCTATACTGGAATATCTTTGCGGAGCTGTTTTTGCTCTATGGAAAGCAAGCGCGGCGCTCATCTTGCACACATCTTTCTCATCTTCAAATCTTCGGTCAATATACGTTGTATAGCACTTTTTGAAATGCGTATCTTTCCAGCTAGCTCACACACCTTTAACCGAAGATCATCCAATGTCATTTTGTCGATTTTCTTAACCGTGTCTTGCGCGAACACCTCAATTGTTCGTCCACTACGGCGTTCGTCCTGGCAGCCCGTACGGCCTTGTTTAAACTCCGCTACTCAATATTTTGCAGTCGCAAACGAAGGAGCAGACTCCAGACTCCAGAGAATAATCCAGCTCGGCTTTAATATTGGTTGAACATTCAAAGGGAATAATTGAATTACATAACGGAGACCAACTTTTTCCATGAGTACAAATTCACTGAGATCGTTTAGTTTTGATGGCTCAAATAAAAATTCTAAGCAACGTGGCGTCTTGAAACTTAAAACATATGCTTTATAGGTTTGTCACTTTTCACCAAAATATTTTTTTTTTTTTTTTGTTCTTTTGAAATACCGCCCTTGTATTTCTTCATCCTACTCATACAATATGTCTCTGCATCTGCCTTAATTTGGGGTTTGCCCCTAAGTAAATGTAATTATTCGCTATTTGTTGAATTGCAGTGGGACAATTTGTCTAAATTTTTAAACGTGTACCCATATTCAAGATATTCTGAATGGCGACATTAGTTGACGTCACAATTTGTATGTTGTGTTCATCCCTGTATAGTCTATATCATTTCTTGCACAGTGGTGATATTAGACTTATATTTGTCATGGACATCCATCAATTGGAGGTAGTTTCCATGTAATGTGGTTGAAACTTTCTAATGCATGCGGATACCTTTTTCCTATTTTCTGTTGGAATTTCGTAATATGTTTTTCTTAACAGCAGTGGCTTATTAGGTTATCAAACTTTTAAAAGTAAAGCAAACACTTGATAGATTGCTACTGCCTATATCACACCTGTTATATATAACTTGAAAATGCATCAGGCGATCAAGATTTATACATTTTGTTTCCGAAATTAGTTAGTATTTGATACGTAAGAAATATGCCTCATAATATTATATATTTTTATTTCACGATTTCTTGCAAAAATACGGCCGTTTCGGCTATTACATTTTGGGCTATTCTTACGATTTATTATGTACTCTTGTCTAAAATTTTATACTTTTCACAAGTTATTTTTGCTGAGGCGCCACCTTATGGTTTCCTACTGTGTGCCAATCACTCTTATAACTATTGTTCATATTGTTGTTATCCTTAATAGGCAGTTTGTTTACTAAGCCATACAAACACATATTCAGCAACTGCAACTATCACTGTCAACATAGAAGACAATTTGCATTTTAGGGTCTGAGATCTGGGGGCGTCATATGTTAAAAACGTAATATCTATCCCAATTATTATAACTATATTTTACATTTCATCAAGGATATCTAAAATTTGTAATTTGTAATGTCACTCATGCTTCACCTCACCTAGACAGTAATCAAATGCGAAGTTATCTCTAAGGAGGAAATGGTGAATTTTTAATTTTATTTTTGACAAATCATTAATAACGACGCTCCCATTTATTGAGTCTATCCAACTGACATATAGAGAAACACATATGTAATTAAAAATAAATTACTTAATATATCTTAATTGAATTCGCCACACACATAAATTTTACTTCCGTTTTCCAATCGACTCGATACGATACAACTTGCGAAACTCAATACAGTGATTTTTCACATATAAATTTCATATGAAAACATGACGCCTAAGCATGTTTTCGCCAGATTTCTCAAATGCGAATTGACAAATTGCCATAAATTTACGTTCTAAATGCAATAATCAATGTCAATGTTAGTGGAAATTCAATATCTGTAAACGCAGCACTTAAACTCAGAAACCCCGAAACCCCAACAAACGAACAAAAAAACCACATTTCAATACGGGGGGGCCTGGAAATGATTTGAACAAAAAAAAAAAAACAAATCTATAAACAACAACACCCTATAAAAAAACGAAGGCACGCCATCTAAGCGTAAATCTCACTAAACCCGTCTGAGCCTATCAGCTTAGCTTAGATTTATTGTGTTCGATATACTCACGTAGATCCGTGTGCGTTAAAGACAAAACGTGTGTGTCATACAGGTCATTGGGGCTGAGTTGTTGCTATGAGATGGCGGTGCACGGTGCCAAGTATGCGCTTGCGGATCATGTAAACACCACGTTGGGGTTCGTGTTTGCAGCACCTGTGCCAGTAAAGAAAAAGTGCGTTTGTTCTCAAGTGGTTGCGGCTCGTTAGTCGCTAATATGCTTAACGTTACGCACTTGGTTGATTTTTAACAGTGGCGTTAATAGCTTGTTTATAGCTTGTGTAGTTTTCTATTAAGCATTTAATTGGTAAATTGTGGTGATTTTTTACTATTATTGCGTTTTCAGTTACATGTAGTTTAGCTTAGTAACTGTTGGGCAAAGTTATTTTTTATGACATAAAAACTGGATAATCTGGATAGAATTTTTCACATATATATAAAATCGCCGACAGATTGATTGACAGATTAATTGGCTCGCTGCAGGAACGCGTCTACTGTCTTTAAATTTGGTAAGATTATTTAACAAAGCATTGATTCGCATTGGTGGTATAAACAGGTGGGGAGGCGATAAATCTCCCACATAAAAACTACTATCTGGAAGATCAAATTAAGTTACCAAAATTTGCGCAACTTTGGAAGTAGGTTTTCCCTTAGGAGTAAGTTTGGTTTGCTTAAGATTCCAATTTTATACAATTTGCATGAAAAGGCTGGTTCCATCTACATCTTCATACCTACCACCACGGGTTGCATACTCATTGTATCATTCGGTGTGCAGCAACTAAAACTATTCATCTTAGAATACATATTCCTGATCATAGTAAAAATCCATATCGATATCAATCCATCTATCTGCCCACTTGCCTGTCCGTCTGCTTGTTGATATAAGGGTGATCCCAAAACTATCCGACTTGACGCATATGTGAAACCAGTAGTTTGAAAAGAATTATTTTGGTGAAAAGTGGCAACCTTGTTAAACATATATTTTAGGTTTCAAGGCGCCGCGATGTTTCCTTTTTCTACGATCTCAGTGAGTTTGTAAACATTAAAAAAATTGGTCACCGTTACGTAATTCAATATTTCCATTTGGAAGGTCTCAGTCCAAACAATATTGATTCTACTCTGGGAGAGTCTGCTCCTTCGTTTACGACCGTAAAATATCGGGTAGCAGAGTTTATACGAGGACGTACAAGCTGTCAAGGCGAACACCGTATTGATCGAGTATTTGAGGTATCCACGCCAGACACGGTTAAGAAAATCCACAAAATTGTATAGGATGATCGTCGGCTGAAGGTGTTTGAGCTAGTTGAAATGATAGGCATTTTAAAAAGTTCTATATATCGTATATTGAACGAAGATTTCAAAATGAGAAAGCTGTGCGCAAGATGGTTGCGCACTTGCTTTTAACAGAGAGAAAAAGAGAGAAAAACAACGTCGTGAAGATGTTTCAATAGAGTGTTTGATTCACCGCAATAAAGCCGAATTTTTGTATTGATTTATAACCATGGATAAGACATAGGTCCACCACTTCACACTTGAGACAAACGTCAAAACAAAAACAAAACAAACAGTCAAAACAGTGGACTGGAATGGGAGAATCGTGTTCGAAGAAGGCGAAGACGGGTTCCTTCCGCAGGGAAGGTCATAGAATGAGCATGGGATTATTTTTATTGATTATCTTCATAAAAAACAATCAACGACGAATATGTTAATTTATTACAGCGTTTAGGTGATGCAATTGTGGAAAAAAGAACGCATTTGGCGAAAAAGAAAGTGATGTTTCATCAAGACAATGCTCTCCCGTTCACACATCCACTATTGCGATAGGAAAATTTAATGAATTAAATTTCGAATTGCTTCACTTTGCATCTTATTCACCAGATTTAGCTCCCTTGGATTATTTCTATTCCCAAACTTGAAAAAATGGCTCAGTAGTAAAAGATTTGCCAACAATGAAGGGAAGGAGCCTGCGGTTGCTGCAAATTTTAAGGAGTTTCACAGTTCTTACTATTAACAGGTTATAGAAGCTATTGGATATCATTGGAAATAGCGTCGCGAGCCAAAAGGAAATTATGTTAAAAAATAAAGAAAATTTTTTCAAACTTTCTTTAGACTTCGTTGTTAAGTGGCCTAGTTTTGGAAGCACCGTCGTAGAAGAGTAGAGTTCGCACTGCTCATGCTGGGAAGCTAAGATTTAGCACACTAGTGTCTCATATTAATAGGCAGGTTAATTTTGCAGTTGAGCAAAATCGGCATAGCATGAAAAACTTGGGCTACATAGACTTAACTCACCTCTAGAAAAATTTTAATTTTTAAGAATTTTTTCAGCAATTTTACCATTTACTAAAAGAAATATATGGTGGTATCTCATATATAGTGAAGCTTTCTCAATAAGCTAGTTATGACACCTATTGATTCCACCTTATGATCTATGTCTCAAAGTTGATATCGCAGTTTCTTCTTTGGCCAAAGAAGAAACTCTAAAAAAATGATACAAACTTCAAAAGCAAGGTAACCAAAAGATTTTTGTTCATTTTTTCCAAATTCAAATAACTATAAATTTAAATTGTTTAAATATGCCATGCTTGGATTAACATTGTAACTACTGTCAGTGTCAATTTGGACGTTTATTTCAATTTAACAATTTCCACATGAAAATAGAATACAATTAAAATTACGAATTTTAGTCTATTCATATTTTTCTGTTGCTAACACTACTACTATAACATCATTTAAATTTCCATAGCTCAAATCATTGAATCCACTATGACCTCAGTTTATGATTTTTCAGTCTAATTTTTTATTTCCACATTTCATTTCTCCTTTATTATATACACATTACATGTGGGTGTCTTATATAATGTATATGAAGAAGTCTCTTTTAGTATATGCTAAATTCTTAAATTTTTGTACGCGTCTTAAAGTTATTATATATGATTACATGGGGGGGAGTGTTCATTCATCTCTTAAATGTGATCTTGGGATAGCTGTGTTCTACAATCACTTTAATTCAATTAAGGTTTCGTTCAGTTATATTGTTTTAAGCGAATTTAAAACAATTTGTAAAGTAATTTTGAAGATTAATGCCCTACCATGAAACTGAAGAAAGTCAATGTATTGTGATAAAGGAAAAGCTGTACACTCAAAGAAAAACATACAATTCAATGTCATTCAGCAACAACTTTTGCGTTACATTAAAAAGGCGAGTGAAAACCCACTGCGTATTTGTATATTGATTGTAGCTAATGTATTATACTTGTAGTTTTGTACTCTACTGCTCCCACTGTTAACACGCTTTTGAAAATTTGAACAGTTGATCGATTCCGGCACTCAGGCGATTTGGCACCTCTAAAGATTGTGCCAAACTGGGCACGGTATTATGACTTTTCACAAGGTTAAGAAAATCACAGAATACTAAAGGGTGTCTCAACAAGAACGCAAAATTTAAACGACTGACGCAGCTATTGAATGGTTTCTCTGGCTGTGTGACATGTGGCGCCGTCTTGTTGAAACCACATGCCCTCCACATTCATTTCTTTAATTCCAGGCACGAAAAAACTGGTTATCATTTCACGATACAGAACACCATTGACTGATTGCGCTTGACATGCCTCATTTTCATAAAAAAAGGTCCAATGATTCCTCCAGCCCAAGATCCACACCACACAGTGACACGTTGGGGATGCATTTGCTTCCCGCGAATCACTCGAGGATTTTCCTCACCCCAAAGGCGACAATTGACGAAGCCATCAAGATGGAAATTGGCCTTGTCACTGAACATAATTTTATCGGCAAAATCAGCATTTTCATGTTGTCTCTCCAATACAATTGGGTAACGAACTCCCTTCGCTGTCCATGGTCAGCTGGCTTCAGTTCCTGAGTCTATTGAACTTTGTATGCATGAAGATGAAAATCTTTCGTCAAAATTCGCTGCATAGTGGATTTGGAGACACCAATTTGCTGAGCTCGGTGACGAATTGGGATGGATGGGGTTTGAGCGACATCATCACGTACAGCTGCGATATTTTCGGTCGATCGACCTGGTCGAAGGCGCGTTGTTGTCTTTACATCAATAACAGAGCCAGTTTTGGCAAATTTATCCATTAATCTCTTTACAGTTGACGCTTCTGGAGTATTATTGTGATCCCAAATTGGTCGCAATTTGCAAACTGTAGCCGCAAAACTTTCACCATTTTGGTAAAACAATTTTACAATGAGAATGTGTTGTTCATTCGTGTAGCGATCCATTTTTACTAACCTCGAACCTTCTACTAGCAAACAATAACAATTGTTCAAATGTCAAACAATGACACTTCGAATGGCGCCAAATTTAAATCTGGCGTTCTTGTTGGGACACCCTTTACTTCGAGAAGGTCAAATACGGAAAACTGTACTGGAAACCACAATTAGAACAAAAAGAATTTGCACTACATTCCACGAAGGAATGTCATACGGGTATAAAATAAAACTGAATTTTCTATGCAATAAAACCAAATAAATTTATTTGAATTCCCTATTGTAGCACAATTGGTGCGTCACCCTGTAGATTTGTAACGAGTTAGAGACTTGCTTCGCAGTTTAGACTAATAAAAGACAGAATAGCCGTAATCCTCATTTCAGCAAAATATTTATTTTCACGCACGCTCGTGGCCATAAGAAATGAGGAGACCAAATATACATTTTATGGGCGCCTAGAATAAGTACGAGTATACGGTCGTTGTCTTGACCAAATTTTTTTTTTTTTGTATGGAAATTTAACCAATTTTCCGGCAAAATCGATCAAATCTGTCAGATTTATCTGTTAGAGCGGAGTTCACATTTTCGAATAAGTCTGGAAAACTTCAGTAAATTTAACACTATTTCCGATAATTGAGAAGTATGGAAATTTAAGTATATTATACACAAATAAGGTTAAATTTATCAGATTTCTCTGTTAATGTGCTCTACCCCAAAGGGGAGCTGTGTAATATATGACAACTAAACTCGATCTACTCATCTTTATCACTAACATAAGATCCATTCAATCGGAAATTGTACACTGAAGAAAAAGGTTCAATCAAAGTACATAATTTATTTGTTTAAAATACAAATTGAGTGGAAAAGATAAGAATTTGACACCCATCAACGGAAGCCTTAAGTTAATGGCAACAGTAAACAACTAATGATGCATTTGATTCACTTCAAAAAAAAAAAAAAAAACGTCATCGAGAATCATAATAACAACAACAAAGAACCTAATGGAACAACAACATAACAATACGAAAAGAATAATGTGTGTGCGCAAGTATTAATTAAGCGTAATCAAATGTGATGTTTGAAATGTTAACTCTCGTACAACATAGTAGTTGTTATCATTGCACTATATAGTATGTAATATGTATGTGATTGTTGGTGTTGTAGAGATCACATTGACTTCTGTTCATGTCATTTTAGTTGTTGGCATTGTTGTTGTTGTTGGCGGCATTATTGTTGCATGTCATTGTTGCATACTGCACACAACCAGACATACGTACATATAATATAAAGCAATTTGTGAGCAGACAATATGACGCAGAGATTTAACGCATAATCACATTGAGTTTATAATGAAAAATATTTTCAATTCGTTAAGTTTCATTTTGTATTTTCTTTTAAATTCAATTTGAATTGAAATTGGAGAGATTTCAGTGAGAGAGAGTAAGAGAGTCGCCCAGCTGGGGGCAGAAGAAATCTCCCCGTTTAGAACATTACGGCGACGATCACAGCACGAAATTACACACATTTCACATGAATTTCAATTCGAACATTTTCGAGTTTTTGTTTTACGGATCAGTACGAAAGATACAACGATAACATGTAAACGTGCGTAACGCTTAAGAATCAGAGAAAGTTATATTTTACGTTACTAAGAATTAACAAAGTGAAAGTGAGTGAAAATTTTGATATTAAAAAAAAGGAAATAATATCTGAAATATTAAAAAAAATAGACATTTTAATATGAAATACTTATTTCACTTCCGTATGTTTATAAAATGCAAATAAAACGTAAAAGAAAAATCAAATTTGATAAATAATTTACAGCACATAAATTACGAGAAAACATTATATAAATTTGTAGATTCGATTACACTTACAAGAAAATATTATATAAATTTTTAAACTAGATAAAAACATAATATAAATAAAATTCATTTATAAATAATAATAAAAGAAATGAAAATAAAGTAAAATTTATAAAAATATCAATAAAAATTGGCTTATTACATGCCATCAACTTCCCAAACTAGTTAAAATAAAATTTTGAACACAAAATGGAAAAAATTAATATTTGAAATCAAAAAATGTAAAAACAAAAACATAAACACCAATTTATAAATAACAGACAAAACATTTCAGCTTAAAATATAATAAAATATAAAATATAATAAAATATATATAAAATATAATATATATATAAATAAAATATACTTTCATTTCTGAGGTACGCGTAACAAAAATCTCAGCTTAAATAAAAAATAATGTGCAATTTCCAGAAATATCAGTTGAAATCGGGTTACAATAAAGTAATATTTAAAATGCATTTAAAATGAAATTTCAATAACGAAAAAGATGAAAAAAAAAGTTTAATATTCAAAACAAAAATAAAAAAAACAATAAAAATTTTGAATAAAAATCGCAAACTGCAAAAATATTGTCTAACAAATGTAATAAATGTTGTTCTGACATTAATGTGGCGATTTTTGCACCGTATTGTGTCCAAATAGTATCCCATTAAAAATATCTACATGTTCGACAACAAAACAAAAATTTGTAAAATTAATTAATAGTTGCCAAAAAATTTAATTGAATTCAAAAAATATTTTAAACAAGATATATTTTATAGATTAATATATTCATAGATTAGTATATAAATTAATATAAAAAAACGTACAATTCCTTAAATATTTTACAAAAAATTGAGAAAATTAATAAAAAAAATAGGGCTTGTTACAAAGCTTCGGATTCAAAACTAAACACCAAAAATGAAATATCTAAAGTACAGGGTGGCGCACCAATTATACTACAATAAGAAATTCAAAAAACTTTTTTTTTAATCAATGTATTTCGGTTATTTTTTATTGTACAGAAAATTCAATTCTATTTTATATAACTAATTTTTTTTGAAGATGATAGATGACCTCAATGCTCATTCACGCACATTATTCATTTGGAATCGTCTCAATTTTTATTTTAATGGACTGCTTTAGTTCAGTCCAATTCCTTGGTTTCGTTTTGTACACCTTTTGCTCGACATAACCCCATACAAAAGTCTGATACTGTCAGATCAGATCAGATCAGATGACATTGGGAGTCAGCAGAAAGTGAAGTTTCTGGATATTAATTTGTTTGGGAATTTTTCGTTGGAGCTCCGTCATAACATGTCTGCCTATGTGTGCAGTTGCTCCATTTTACTGGAACTAAATTCTTCTTCGGCGCAATTCTGGGTAAAAAAACTCTTTCATTATCTTTAAATAACCCATTGACATTGAAATTATGTTTGTAGCACAATTCGTGCGCCACCCGGTATAAATCATTCAAGCAATTTGAATGGAAGATACCAAAAGGCATCTGTCAATACATCCAATTTACAATCCCCTATCATGATTTGGCAAAATATTTCACTCTGCTAAGTTTTAAGAGTTTTTATAAAGATTTCCGACAGTTATCATGTGTCCTAAATAGTGAAGCAGGCATCCAAAGCTCAATAGATTTAAGAAGCCATGAAACTTAATCAGTCGAAAGATACTCGGTGCTTTAAACACCTCTTTATGAGTGTTGAAAGCATAAAAATGTCTCAGGTATTGAACACTTGTAGCAAAAATTGAGTTCTCTTAGAGATACAGCTAAGTGTAATATACGAAGGAAACCAATACAGAAATTTCGATCAAGTAAACTGACTTACATATAGCTTTCCCTAAAGTCCTTTTGCTTTGGTGCAATAGTTCAGCCAAATTGTGTATATGGGAGGTATCAGAAAAGGCGTGTTCTTCCAATAGAATTTTTTCAAGTTTTACCAAAGATATCTAGCAAAAAGAGGGCGTCAATAAAAACGAAGTAATGGAATGTGTTTTTATGATAAAGAAGTGCTAAAATGAATACAGTTCAATTGAAAATATTTAAAAAGTTTAATATTATTTACATTATTTTGACATCAGTGGTAATTATTTTGGAAGCAGTGAAAAAGTGATTTCCTGATAAGTACATTAATCCTTTTTGGCTGGATTACAACACAATCTAACTGACAAAAGTTTAGGTTATTGCAATCTACGAATTAAGGGATATAGCAGAATTGCCATGACAATACTGTCCGTTCTCAGGTGGGTAGGCGGGTGTTTCCTAGGATGCTTTGTACCGCCTACCCCTAGAACGCAGGCCTCTCTACCTGATCCTGTAATTAAGCAGGCAAAGGGTATGATGCTTGCGAAGAAAAACAAAGTAGTGTGGCCTTGTGCCAGGCGCCCTAGGAACAGGTGGATTTTGGTTTTGGGATTCACCTATAATATGTTTCAAACTGATCTTGGACCTCGTTTTTCGAAAACCAAGTAAAGGGGAGATTCATACAAAAACAAAACACATCCTGGCAACAGGTGCGACATAGAGAAGCCGTCGGGAGGTATCAGAAGATTTATCTTTTCCGTAAATATAGTTGTATGACCAGAGAGATCTGGTTAATGAACTATGATAGGAGCATGGTGTACTTGCTTTTCGCTGTGTTGATATTCTCTCCTCGGACATTGAAAATCTATGCCGTATTATTATGGATTACCAGTTCCATGCGAGGTATGATAAAGCAAAACTGGAGTAGCTTGTCTACGAAACCCAGACCAGAGGGTTTTTCTCTTCTGGTAGCACGGGTGACCAGGAGCCCAAGGGACGTTGTTCCTTGCTGGTCAGTTGGTGTTGGACCCCTGGTGGGAGATCGTGCTGGCTGTGGTTACCGAACAAGTGTTTTCAGTGCTTTTGCGTTGCTCAGGTGTCAGTGAGCGAACGTATTAGCTTGGAGAACACTGTTCATTCTATCCGAGGTTTTAGCTGGATACCTCAACTCCTACCCGGGAGGTAGTTTCACTTCATACCAAGTGGGCTACAAAGGTACTTTGGACGAGTGAGGGAGTAGGACCTGAGGATTTTTCCAAGGGACCTACTTCCAATCTCTGGCAGTCTAGCTAATCCTTCGGGATTAGTGTGAGTACCCCAAAGGGGCGCTTGCCGTCGCTAGAAGAAAGAAAGAACACATAACCAAGAAAGAAAAGCATATGATTAGAAAACGGCACCATGTGTGGTGGCACACCTTGGGTAAGGCTTTCACAGCGAGACTCAAGTAAAACCTTCACATAATGTTAATGTCCGTTCTCAGGTCGTGGTACAAGAGAGCGTTAGGGTTGGTAGCTTTCGTTTTGTTTTCTGTTAGGAGTTAGGGGTTCTATTGCTGATATGCACTGCCATATGTATTGTACAAAGTACGATGCATGTGAGAGTGTGTTGTAGCAGCATCCCTCTTTTCTGTATGCGCTTGTATAATACAAGGCCGTATAGCTGCGACCTGTTACAAGTGCATGTCTGTGTTTCGTGCAAACGTGTATAATGGACGACCAGTTCCATGCAAGGTATGATGTAGCGAAACTGAAGCAGTTTTTGTCTGTGAAACCCTGACCGGAGGGTTTTATTTTCTGGTAGCACGGGAGATCAGGGGCTCCAAGAACAGTTTGTTCTTGCCTAATTGCCTCCCTTGTGGGAGGATCGTGCTGGCCGTGGTTGACAGAACACGTGTTCTTAGTGATCTCCAGTTACTCCAGGTTCTTCTGAAAGTAATGCGGTAACTTGGAAAACACTGTTCTTCGTCGATTAGATTGAGGTGTCTAGATAGGCCTCACTTCTAACGTGGAAGAAGTTCACTTCATACCAGTGACTTCTAAGGTACTTTGGCTGATAGAGGAAGGAACCCCTGAGGAAATTTTCCAAGGGGATATGCTTCATATCCCAAAGGTGTTTCGACTAATTCTTCTGGGATTAGTCTAACTTCCCCAAAGAGGCGCTGACTATCGCAAATGCAAATAAAAACATTCCCATGTGTGGTGGCATACCGTGAGTAAGACTTTCAAAGCGAGACCCACGTTAAACTACCACAATTGATTGATTGTCCGTTCTCAGATACAAATGTATTAATCAGATACAAATGTAAAAATCATTTGTTAGAGAGGTAGCAGAAGAGACATGGTAACTTGGTGATTTTTTTTTTTGTGTTCAAATTCTACAAATCTTAATAAAGCAATATGACAGATTAAGATTCAAAATGGAAACAAATTTTTGTCACGATCAGTAGTATATAAAAGGTGTCCCAACAAGAACGCAGGACAGTCAATGGTGTTCGGTATCGTGAAATGATAACCAGTTTTTTGTGCCTAGAATTGAAGAAATGAATGTGGAGGGCATGTGGTTTCAACAAGACGGCGCCACATGTCATACAGCCAGAGAAACAATTCAATTGCTGCATCAGTCATTTCCCGGTTGTGTTATTTCGCGTTTTGGAGACCAGAATTGGCCGCCTAGATCGTGCGATTTAACACCATTAGACTTTTTTCTTCGCGGCTTTTTGAAGTAGATGGTTTACGCAAATAAGCCGACGCCGACTCAAGTTTTAAAAGAGGAAAATACCGCAACATTTATGCAAAACGGTCATTGAAAATTTCATTAAAAGATCGCGTGCCAGCACAGCCGCGCGGCCATCTGCCCGATGTGTTATTCCATACATATCCTCATTTTGTCTACTTTACGATATAATAAAGTTTCACGATTTTTTTTTTAAATATCTGTTTTTTATTTAAAATTTAAATCTTGCGTTCTTGTTGGGACACCCCTTATAACGTGTACAGTACGTAGTCTCAGATAAACGTTCCTAGTTTTTACAAACGGAATAACAAAATTAGTGTATGTACATTCTATGGTGGTGTATACATATTCTAAATGATTTAATATAAATAAAACACCTGTCAATGATTACAAGGAAAATCGAGCTAAGTCGGAATTTGTCACTTCGAAAAATTAAGCGTTTTTATAAATTCATCGTTAAAGGAGTTTTTTGGTATTTTTCTAAAAATATGAAATTATAAAATCGTTGTTAGATAACAATATATGTTTAAGGTAATAATAATACTATATTTTTGACCATATCTATATTTAGAAATATTATGAAATTTTGTAAAAAATCGCCATTTTGAAAACTTGTTATAGCCTGTAAACTACATCGAATTTTGGAGTAGGGATTGGATGTAAATATGCCTCAATATAAGTACAATATTATTATCAAATAACTTTGAACTTGTGCTAACTCCGCTTAAATCCTTTTAGCTTGTTACCACAGACTCACAGACAAGTACCCCTTCAAATAACGCAGTGAAGTATGAAATAACAAAATCTCAAAAAATGCTAAATGCAAAAAAAAAATGCTATACATTAAGTTTTAAAAAGTGTAAATTGTATTTGTAATATTACAGAAAATAATAAATATAATATGTGAACTATTCTTCGAAACAAAGCGAACAACAGGCATTTACAAGTGATGCACTATAGATTAGTTCATCTAAACTAGAAAATATTCCGTCAATAATTCATTATAAAATCAACAATCACAAACAAATACAAAACTCCATATTCCACGACAGCAATTGCAAATATCTTTCAAAAATGTCCGCGTTACAAAGATTTTTAAAAATTCTCATTGTCACAAGTTTATTTGTGCCCACGTGCATATCGCGGGCCCACGACAATGGCCTAAAAATTAATACAGATCTAACATCAAGTATAATCGGAGATGTTAGCGCGGAAAATAGTAAACAAATTCTAGGTGATTCTGTGAATTCGCTACCATCGAACATAACGCAAAATGTTCCAGCCAATCCGACGGCAAGTAACGCACCCGTTTCCTTGGAGGATAAACACATATGCACTCGTGAAGAGGAATACGTTGAGGAGGTGCGTACACCCACCATGCAGCCTGTGAAAATAAGAACAGCCACATGGTGTATGGAATTTCCCCCACGATGTTCAAATTATAAAACAGAAATGCGAGAGATTATAAAAGTGCAGGTGAGTGAAAATTCAAATAATGCACTATAAATGGTTCAGGATGGGAAAGGAGTAAATAAATTTTCAGAATTATAATTAGAATTACCCGAAAACATGTATATTTGTTTTGCATAGTACCAGCAGTTGCCCGCTTCTTCATACACGTGTTTATATAATACATTTCAAATAAAAATAATGTCAGAAGTTGAATTCCTCAGCAATTTATTTAGCATTGTCAGGGGGAGTCATCTGTACTATTATGAACTCAGCAAAAAAAAAACGGGAAATCATTCATAAAGAGTAACAGTTTCATCACTTCCAATAGCGCATTATATGCATATTTATCATTTCTAAAGAAGAAGAAAACAAAAATCTATCGACAAATAAAAATCCGACTGTACTGTACTGTAGACGTTAGTTCTACCTGTCTTGTTATATGGCGCAGAATCCTAGGTTATAACGCCAAGGGATGAATCAGTACTGACAGTTTTCGAGAGGAAAATACTCCGGAAAATATATAGACCCGTCATTGTTGCCGGAGAATATCGGCGTCGCATATACAATGAGCTGTATGAGCTATATGCCGATGTGGCCAAACGCATTAATATACAGCTATTGCGTTGACTGGGTCATGTTGGGCGGATGGATCCAAATGCTCCGGCTCGGAAAGTTTTCGACAACGAGCTCGATAGACGGCACAGAAGAGAGCGACCGAAACTCCGTTTGAAAGACCACGTTTTTGAAATACTGTCAAAGCTTGATGTGACGATTTGGAGGAAAAGTGCAGAAGATCGAAGCGCTTCAAATTATTTTCTACGAGCGATGTATAATAGATAAGGTCGTCACCTAAGAAGAAGAAGAAAGCAGAAGAAACGGTATTACAACGTTTTCAAATTTAAGCAAACTCTGTAGTTCTTAATAAATTAAATTACATTTAGATACTATCAATTTGTTTGAATTGGACTGGCACATAAACACAGTTTTACAGTTTAATTTCGGTCTGAAAACTGTGATCCAAAAACAAAATTTCTTTGGTCAAATGAAAAATTGCACCAAAATGACTGTTTTTCATTATTATACTAACTCTTATGAAAATATGAAGAAGACATGCTTTCTTCCTATGACAAGCTTATGTTAAATTCATTGATGATTATGCATATTTTTATCACTTTGTTCCAAAAATTACGGTGATTTTCAGCTTCCGCGAATGCTCTTCTTATGTTGAGGCACTATTATGACTGCAAGAAACTGCAAATTTTTAACCCAATCCAGTTGAGCACCTCAAAATTTACATTTTGGTATGCTTACTTTGTTATCACTACATCACTTCAGTATAGATGGAGGTATTCTTTTTCTTTCCATCTACTGTTTTGCCCCATAAAAGCGATTTCCGTAAAATCTGTGCCGTACATGCTTCTTAATCTTGAGTTTTTGCAACTGCAGCCTTCTAATTTTGTTTATAGTTTAATTTTTTCCCATTTATTTCGTACTCAAATTCTAAAGCTAGAATTTCCATGTTATTCCATAATAGCATACATATTTCTAATATCATAATTTCAGTTTCTCCGTGTGGCTTCAGCCTTTTAATTGTGTTTATTTTTTCAATTTTTTTCCATTTATTTCATACTCAAATTTGAATTCGAGATTTCCTGTTAATCCATGATAGCATTTTACTTCTAATATCATAATTTCAGTTTCTGCGGTGTTTGTGACTCTTTCTTCCTTGTTTATGTCCTTAAAAAGCGAATTTCAAAATACATTTTAGCATTGCAGGACTATGGCGTAAATTGAGTGCACTGATGAGTTAAGTATCAATAATTTGTTATGGATGGTTTAATATTTAACACCTGTATTCCTTTCAGGCTTTAAAGTGTCGTACTAGGTATGTTTCGATCAAACGTGTTTCATGATTTTTTACATCGGTTAAGCGATGACCGCCTGTCTAACTGGCAATTAGATACGACTAATATTTTGGCATAGACCAATATTTTGTCGCATCGTAGTCGGTGATTGCAAATGGCCCATCCCATGCATTACATACCATGCAAATTACACGACTTTCAAAAATTCAACGTGTTATTTGTGGTTTCTCATTCGTAGACAGCAGTAACTTAAATGTTTGCCCACTGTGTCGATCTATTAATCACGTCTCTTTTGATACCTCCCATACAAATGTCCTTTTTTTATCAATGTATTCTTCATTTCATACTTTTTATTTAAAAAATTTAGTACTAATAAATTTTTAAAATTTAGTACAAATTTTTTCACCTTGAACGTAGGATTTCAGGGTGAATACAGGGCGTATTGAAACAGCCTTTCTGGTTTCTCCCACACTAATTGTCATGTTTTCCGGCATTTAATCTTTCCTCTGCAATTTCCAATTAGTATCATTCAATAGCCTAGATTTTTATTTGTGTAAATTATATAACAACTATCTCTGAAATTTCCAAAAAAAAAAATCGACTATATAACCAGGTATTTTCGGACAACTGCCGATTTAACCCATATATTCTTAGCTCCATATCTGTCAATCAGTTGTAATGAGTTCAGTGAAATTTGATACTCATCATGCGCTTTGTAAACTTAGTTCTGAAAAATAAAATGGAAGGAATTGCTACACCCTTTCTTATACTTCTCATACAAATTTACCATTTTATCGAAATTTAATTTTCAAAATTTAAATTTTCCGCTGCAATCCTTAATTCGTATACTGCGATCGAATAATCACACTCTCTCTGGTTACCTCATACAAATTACATAAATTTATTCAAGGATTATAAGATTCGAATACTTCATTCAATTGTACTAAATTCAGTGTAATTTAGTATGCATCGGGTGATTACTAAACTTAGTTCTAAGAATCGAAATGGACTATATGGCCCCTTGTGGTACCACAAATAAAAATTGGCCAATTGAGCAACAAATCAGCTTTACCTCTATAATTTCGAATCGGAGGACTTCATGAAATTATAACTTAACTTATTTTCTTTTAGATCAAAAATTTTTCATTCATCACACCCTTTTTGACATTCTCACACAACTGAACCAAAACAAAATACATTGCTTAAAGGTCTGAAGTTTCTATACTGATTTTATGTATGGCAAGAGGACATTTTTACTGCTCCAACTAGGTTGCAATCAATCGGTAAAAATCTGAAATTTCTATACTGATTTTATGTATGGCAAAAGAACATTTTTACTGCTAAAACTAGGTTGCAATCAATCGGTACATAGTTAACAACACTGGGTATAGCAATCCACGGCAACCGGTGTATAAAATTCGATCCGGCCGAAGTTTAGGCGCTTGTGTAACTTTGTGCCTGTCCACATATTTTTTTAATTTCATTAAACAAAAAAGATTTTTCTAATTTTTCGGTAAAAAATGTATTTTGTCCTAATCGCATCCAAATCTCTTGCAAATATTTCTTCCGCAATATTTAAAAAACTACAGTCCCATAAAAGGGATAGGGTGGGGCGTCTCGAATTCAACGAGCTGACACGTAACTGTATCTAACATGGTTCATTTGGAGATTCTTAATTTAAATGACACGACGCACGTAATGTTTACTTCTAACTCTTCTGTCATAACCATCTTATCCATTAAGACTTTTAACTTTTCGTAGCCACAAAGAAAAAAGTCTATATGTATATGTATGGTATCACATGATTTAGGCGACAAATGCGCTGTTCCTAAGCGTGAAATTAACCGTTCACGAAAATTTCCTTGCAAATGGCCCTCCTTATTGAAGCTGAAGTAGTCATTAAGCCAAAATCGGAATTATCGCTGAACCATATTTTAGTCGAAAACAATGGATCTTCTCGTAGCCCAACAACTGAAACAGTGAAAATTCAGAAGGCGAGTAGATTTTAATTCTTTCTCGAATTAAATTTTGTATGTTTCCAAATAAAGATTCTTGCATAAAATACGACAAATTGTTGTAAGGGAGCTATTAAAGACGGTAACGAATTAATTCAATACGACCATCGCGAAAGCTCTCAATTATCGCCGCTAAATTTTCTTTTATATGTGTTAGACTTAGTCTATTTGGTGGCGCATCATCCAGTAATGAAAAATTGGCTTCCCAACTTTTAAAGGCATACGAATTGTGATATCAGTATGCCGAATGTGTGGACCGTAACTTAATCTAAGCGCACGAAATACATTCTTCATAGAGCAAGAATATTCACTATACAGCTAATTAATTTGTAGACACGGTGTTGCGTTAAGTCTGTCAACGATTAAATGTAGAACGCCATCCAAACCGATATATAATAATAGTGTGAAATTTCAATAATTTGATCTGTTATAAACTCAATACAAAAAAAAATACTTCTAAATAAACCGCCCATTAAATTTTATAATACAAAAAGAACTAATAAGTGTCAGTTAGCATTTATTATAAAGTCATTGGCGGTTTTTCTGATTTCGGAATTGTAAGCTTTACCTATCGTATGGGGAAAAATTGCTAAAATAATGCAATTTATGAAACATAGAGGGCTTGCCTAAAACTACATTCCTACTAATAGTACCATTCATATGTCCCGACGTCACCTAACGATATTTGTTACAAACGTCACCTAACAATATTTGTTACAAAAATTTTAGACTCTGTGTTACGCTAAATCTTTCAACGATTAAATGTAAAACACCATCAAACCGATATACAATTCATAGTTTGATGGTTCGATAAATTGATCTGTCATAAAATCCCTACCGAAAAAAATACTTCTAAATAAACCACTTCTTAATATATTTTAAAATACAAAAAGAACTATTAAGAATCAGTTAGCATATTGCATGAAGTCATTGATTTCCCTCCTCTCGGAATTGTAAGCTTTACCTTTCGTATAGACAAAATAGTACAATTTATGAACCATAGATGGCTTGTCTCAAATTACATTCCTACTAATAATGCCAGTGATATGTCCCGAAATTGGAAAATTACATCATCTAACAAATTACGTCACAAAACACACTTCTCACTCTTCCATTATGTCCATTATGATAGTTGTTCTTTCAGCCGTCAAACCAATTGTACAATGTATTTGAAATTAGCCATCGCATTGCACAAACGCTTAACATTAATTAAGTGTCAGCTGTGGTCCCATTTAGGCCACACCACATGTTAGCCTGAGCCGGAGCAACATAGTGAACGGGCGTTTGGGGCGTCCATTCCTTTGTGTCAACAGCTTCCCCGCGAGACCATATTAGCGTAAAATTAAGAAATCAGTTGACAGAACGACCAACCACTGGTTTGGCCAAAGATAGTCATGTCACCCTTTATGGAATTTTTTCCATAAAATTTTCCTTAAGTGTCGATTAAGATCAGCAACATAACAACCTAGTAATGAAACGATTCTAAACATTCTTACACTAAGCAAAACGATGCAAAATAAAAAATCAAAATTCATTAATTTGCAATTATGTATGGTCGGTTGAGTAAATTCGCAACGTCAACATTTAACGCCATTAAATTCATATCAAAATTGTTGATATCAAAAGCCATTGGTGGTTACCGTTCGCACTTACACTGCATAAATGCATATGTACATCAAGTAAAACATGAAAGAAATTCAAAACAAAAGATATGAGATGGATCATAACGATTCGCTACTGCGCTACCATGAAGGACATAGAAATCATTCTGCTTTAAGATTTGAAAAAAAATCGCGGATTTTATACACTGGCGTTTTAATAAAAAAATTCATATTGATTATTATAATTGCATTTAATTTTTCGATTTTTACATCAAGAAGTCTTAAAATTTGTACTAAGGTTGTATGAAAAATTTTTAGATTCGAAGGCATTTTTTATTGAAGCCATTACACTACGTAGTGTTTTTGTTTAAACACAACATTCTGATTATTTCGGTAAACTGCTTGTTGTTTTTTTCTCCAATAGTTTACATATTATAGACTAATTCATCTCAACAAAGAAATTAGTTGAAATACTTCTCAAGAAATTTATTTATAGTTTTCAAAAATGTTTGACTGTAAAATAATTCCTTTGATAGGAAAATTGTCCACTTACCTTGAAGTTATCTTTGAGAACTTTTACTGATGCTAAAATTGTACTAATAATATGAAACTATTCAAACACATTCTAGAGAATTTCATAAAATTTGGCACGAGATATGTACAAAATTACATTTTCGTCACTTTATGACTACTGCTTCAGAAGTACAGAAGAGTACGCATAAAAGATTGAAATCATTCCTAAGACAAGCTTAAGTTCTTAGAATCATACACAAATTTAAATCTACAAGAAGTGGCTGGTATGCTACTATTTGAAAGCTCTCTTTTTGGTAAATTTGGAATGTAATTTCGTTTAGTAAATTGCGGAAAATTTTACAGAAGCCTTACAGTGAATCGACTTTATCAAAAGCACTTAAAAATAAGTGGTACAGTGCATTATAAAACGGTGTTGATATGGTAGAAGACTTGCCTCGCTCAGGTCAGCCATTAATTGAAGTTAACATCACCAGAGTAAAGAAAAGGTGACTAAAAGTAGTCATATACACATATGGTCAAAATAATAAGTACACCCTATGTTTTTTTTTAAAGGCTCGTAGACGAAAATTTATTTAAATTAAAAAAAATAACAAATACTAATTTCTTTTGTTATAGCATTAGAAATAAAATAAGTACTAAAACAATAACAAAAAACAAAAATTAAATTCAGTATTTTTCAAAAAGTAAGAAATTAATCAAAAGACAGTGGACAAAATAATAAGTACATTTAGTTAAAATAGGCAAAAAATTAAGAAGATTCAAGTTTTTTTTTTTTTTTTTGTTAATTTGGGTGAGTTTCGTTAAAAGCCAGTATATTCACCATTATTTTCAGCCCAGCTTCCAGCTTCCTACAGGTTTCTACTGGTATTTCATACCAAGTTTTTTGAACAAAATTCCATAACTGATCCTTATCTTTAAGAACCTCTTTTCCAATTCTTTGTTTCAACCCTCCCCAAAAATTTTCGATTGGATTTAAGTTCGGAGATTGAAGTCAAGAAGGGCAACATTATTATCTTGGAACCAACACTTTACCAACTTAGAAGTATGCTTCAAATCGTTATTCTGCTGAAATCTCCATCTAAGAGGTATACTTTCCACAGCATAGTTCAACATCGTATTTTCCAAGATATCCTTGTAGTGGAATCTGATCATAGCGTCGGTAATTCAATGTATCGGACTGACACCATACCACGAGAAACATCCGCAGACCATAATATTGCCGTCCCCGTGCTTGACTGTCTTCTTTGTAAAGCAAACATGGAATTCCTTACCTTTAGAGCGTCGAACATTCCGGGCAAAGTCGTTTCCAAATACATTAATTTTTGTTTCATCGCTCCACAAAATGTTTTGCCATTTTTTTTCATCGTCTCCTCCGGACCATATGGAATGACTTCTTGCAAACGCCAATCTAGCATTTAAATTTTGTTGTCTAAGCAAAAGAATTCTTCTGGCTGTCCTGTCCGCCCTGGTAAATGTGTTTCTTGTAGTCGCGATGAAATTACATTTCCAATTTCTGCTGAAATCGCTCTTGAAGACACAAACGGGTCCTTCTTCGCAAGTGTTATAATACGGGTATCTGTTGTTTTATAAGTTTTTTGGGTCTTCCGCGAATTTCGACGGGCTTTAAAGCATTTTGTACAAAAAATAGCGACCGATTTATAGTTTCTGCTATAGAACGAGGACTTTGGCCACTTCCTCTTAGTCTAAAAACAACTTTTTATGAATAAAGTTAAACAACAGTAAAATAACAAAAAACGAAACTGCAGCAGGCTGCGAAAATATTAAAGAATTGAGCTACGTATTTATTATTTTGACCAAGTACTAAAATCACACCTGAACAAAACTAAATCACAATGAAAACAACGGGGCCCAGTTTTGTTTTTACTTTTAAAGGCATTACCATATAAAAGTTATTTAAATAAAAAAGAATTGCCATGTTTACTTTCTGTTAAAGTAACTAAAATTAAACATAAAGCAAAAATAAGCAGGTGTACTTATTTTTTCGACCATATGTGTACGTTTGAAATTAATAGCCGCCGAACATTGCCTCTTTGGACTCGAATCAATTCACAGCATTTTACATTATTAGTTCCTAAAGACCCGTTCCAGCGTAAACGCTGAAGACATGCTAGAAAGAGTCAATTCCGGCCCCACATTGATAAAACGCATTATAGCTGGTGACGAGACATGCATTTATAAGTTTGGCATGCAAACCAGTTAACAAGCTCTAGAATGGCGCCTTTCAACTGAGTGAAAACAAAATATGTCCTTCAAAGTTGATTATCGCAATAATGTGCAGTCGGTATTCCTGCTGGAAGGTTAATTACTGAATAAAGAATATTATCTGGGCGTTAAGCGGCGTTTGAGAGAGAGAGTGAACAAATTCGTCGAAGAAGATTTGTGGAGAGAAAAACTCAAGGATTTCATATTACGATAACGCATCAACACACAAAGGTATCATTGTGACAGAATTTTCAGCCAAAACTGAACAAATATCTCCGAAATTACCATCATATACACCTGTATGGTTAAGTATTGAATATAGAATATTATCTGGGAGTTATGTGGCATTTGAGAGAGTCATTTGACGAAATTGTCGAATCTTCGAGTAAACATCGTATTCATCTAATATTTCCATTTCCGAATCCCAAATTACAACATATAGGTATAGACACGTATATTCAGCCAATAGGAGACATACAAGAGAATTCTCAGCGAGAACTAAAGTCTTTCTTGAAAATGCGCATGAGAAATGCTTTGATGACTGCATTATTCGTGCATTATTTTGAAACATGGTCTTCCTTGAAGGCAATACAATACATTTGAGTGATTTAGAAATATTTATCTACTGACCAGTTTCCTGTTCTGTTTTGTCAGAATGGAAATGTGGTTTGTCGATCAAGTTGCAGTAAATCATTCTTCCATACTGTCGAAAGTAAAACAATAGTTTAATATTAGTTAAAGCAAAATGAATAATTATCATTTGTATACAAGAATTTGAAGGCCACTTCTACAAATATTTTGTTATTCCTTCCCCCTTCAGACATTTCACCCTCACTCTGTGTTACACTCAATTGAACCTAACTAAAATAATGCCCTGTCAATGTAGCCTGCATAGCACAAAATCCAAATGAAATCTAATCAAACTGAAATACAATCGATCACATACCAGAGCACACACGCACACATACAAAATTCGAGCTTTGATAATTATATAATAAACAAAAAACCACCTGCCTTAAACAAACATTTCTACAGTGGCGATGTCACAATCGCATTTAAAATTAAATGAACGAAAAAACCAAAAAAAAAAATTAAATAAAATATACCAAAACTGGTTCAACACCATATAAATCCCCAAAATCTCTGTAGTTTCTATGGGTATCTAACAATTTGGTCCGCAAATTTCAAATCAAATGAAACGACTGCAAATCAATGGAGTAAAGTATACTTTAATTCAAATTCATATAGATTGAAATTAATTGAATTAGAAGACAATGTAGCGAAAATAAATATGAATTAAAAACTGACAAAATAAATGATCGGCATAACCATTCGTTTGAAGTTCTTCAAAGAATTGAAGCATATGTTCGAATAATCAATATAATACTTGTAATGAAGTAGTCAAACCTAGTGTACGCATTAGCGCGCTCTGACCTGTGTGGAGTAAAAAAAGTTGCAAATGTATCCCCTCCAAAAAACACTGATTTCTTTAAAAGAAATTTCCAAAATATCTAAACGTTAGACATTCGTTGTCATAAATTTAAAGCATTTTAAAAACATCTCTAAGAATATGTACTTCTTTAGGTAATCTACTCCATATTATATTTGTCTTGCAATGAATAACCTAATTTTACAAAATTGCGGTAACATCTAAGGTATGAATGAAAATAATTTTAAAATGTATTTATTTTTAAATAATATGTAAAGGGTGTCTCAACAAGAACGCAAGATTTCAATTTGGCACCATTCAAAGTGTTATTGTTTGACATTTGAACAATTTTTTTTGTTTGCTAGTAGAAGGTACGAGGTTAGTAAAAATGGAGCGCTACACGAATGAACAACGCATTCTCATTGTGAAATTGTCTTACCAAAATGGTGAAAATTTTGCGGCTACAGTTCGCAAATTGCGATCAATTTGGGGTCACAATAATGCTCCAAAAGAGTCAACTGTAAAGAAATTAATGGATAAATTTGCCAAAACTGGGTCTGTTAGTGATGTAAAGACAACAACGCGCCTTCGACCAGGTCGATCGACCGAAAATGTCGTAGCTGTACGTGATGATGTCGCTCAATTCGACACTGAGCTCAGCAAATTGGTGTCTCCAAATCCACTATGCAGCGAATTTTGACGAAAGATTTGCGTCTTCATGCATACAAAGTTCAACAGACTCAGGAACTGAAGCCAGCTGACCATGGACAGCGAAGGGAGTTCGTTAATTGGGTATTGGAGAGACAACATGAAAATGTTGATTTTGCCGATAAAATCATTTTCAGTGACGAGGCCCATTTCCATCTTGATGGCTTCGTCAATAGGCAGAATTGTCGTATTTGGGGTGAGGAAAATCCTCGAGTGATTCACGAGAAGCAAATGCATCCTCAATGTGTCACTGTGTGGTGTGGATTTTGGGCTGGAGGAATCATTGGACCTTTTTTTATGAAAATGAGGCATGTCAAGCGCAAACAGTCAATGGTGTTCGCTATCGTGAAATGATAACCAGTTCTTTCGTGCTTAGAATTGAAAAAATTAATGTGGAGGGCATGTGGTTTCAACAAGACAGCGCCAATTCAATTGCTGCATCAGTCATTTCCCGGTAGTATTATTTCGCGTTTTGGAGACCAGCATTCACCGCCTAGATCGCGTGATTTAACACCGTTAGACTTTTTTCTTTGGGGTTTTCTGAAGTCGATGGTTTACGCGAATAAGCCGATGACGACTCAAGTTTTAAAGGAGGAAATTGGACGCTGCATTAATGAAATACCGCAGCATTTATGCAAAACGGTCATTGAAAATTTCATTAAAAGATCGCGTGTGTGCTAACACACGCGGTGGCCTTCTGTCCGATGTGTTGTTCTATACATAACCTCATTCTGTCTACTTTACGATATAATAAAGTTTCACGATTTTTTTAAATATCTGTGTTTTATTTAAAATTTAAATCTTGCGTTCTTGTTGGGACACAATTTATTTACGAATTTATTTTTAGTTTGAACAAAATTTTTAAGATTTGTTTCATAAGATTTTTAAGGAATTTTACACGGGTCCAATTTGTTTTCATTCCATAATATATTCAACTGCAGCTTACTATTTGAAGGTTTTGGGAAAGTATTTTCCCCCTCCTCCAATTTCCGTGTATAATTAACCTTCATTCGGATGAATGTATACAAATATCAGGCTACTGTTCAGTTTCTCGCTACTTGCTAGGGCAATTCTACCCGATTATCATAACCCTACACTTTCTTGACTATTATCTCTTCTTGAGCTTATTATACAGCTCAAGCCGTGTCCAAAAAGCAAAATTAGTTTTATCTTGTTTTCTCAAAGTCTTATTTGTTCGCCCAAATCAATTTCATCGCCGATATGGCTTGGCCTTCTGAGCGCGCTGAGATTCGTGTTGAACGTTTTAAAAACGATTACTTAGTCTAGAGTCAGTGGGTACCGGAGTGCGCTTTTGGGTTTAGAAGTTTCTATGGAAAAGGCATAATGGAATTAAAATGGCGACAAGTTATCGAATAAAATGATTCATATCTGCTCTAAATCGGTTCATTCTAATTAAGTTAAAGTTAAGCTTTCAATGCCATAGAAAAATAATGGATTTCTCTTTACTACAGCCTGTAAACTGTTTTACAATATCAAGGCATACCAAATTTCAACACTTCAAAGCCTTTTGCACAATGGCAAATAAAATGCAAAAACACCTCCTTTTAAGCAAATTCATACTTGAAGGGAAATGCTTGAACCTTTCGTATGCAACTAAATCCCTAAAAAAAGGAAATGCAAATTAATATATTTAAGGAGGTATTCATAAATATTTATTAAATGTTTATAAATCACATTTTCTTTCTTTTTTACCACTAGCCTTTAAGAGGTGTAAGGGGTGGAGCGATATTAGTGACATGCATTCCTTTCAAATGTCCAATTAAAAGTACAATATTCACAACTGAAACCGAAAAGCGCCGAACTGGTTTTATTATTTGTTCGAAATCGTATGATGGGGGTTTTTAATGACAAATTTAGTATTATAGTTTTTTTGTTATTTTTATATTAACTGGTTTTTATGTGAAATTCAGCATTTGTTAATAGCATTCAACAATCAAATCCAATAATAGGTCGTTTCCTTAAGAAATTATGCACACGAGCTAGTATGGCTTCCCACCACATATAGATTTTAATTAATTTATACATAAATAAATTGTTGTACAATCACCAAAAATATAATTTATTCCTGCTGCAGTTAAGTACTTGATTTGCACTCTAACTATACGTAATCCTTTTGTTTACTTACTTATTACTCTGCACCGTAAAAATTTGTTCATCTGAAAAGATCAAATTTCCAAGCACGCCAAAAACGTGCAATTGTCGAACACCTTTGCTCCTGCTAGGCCAAATGCCTTTTGTGCAAGTGTTATATCTCGCACTTTTTGTATTTTGTAGAGCTTCAATCGCAGTTCATTCTTTAACATTCGCTCATTGAAAGTGTTCTCCAGTTGAACTACACTTTGCCATAGGTTATGTTGAATTCTCGCTTTCACCTGTGTGCAAAGTTTTATACATCGCACTTTTTGTATTTTGTAGAGCTTCAATCGTAGTTCATTTTCTGATATTCGCCTTATGCTACGAGCAGACACATTGAAAGTCTTCGCATGTTGAACTGCTCTTTGTCGTGGACTATGTTGAATTCTGGCCTTCACCTGTTTTAGTATTTCTGGCAATGTTGTCTACCTTCATGGCGTTTTTTTGTTTTTTTTTTTTTTGTTTGATACTACCAGTATCATTGTAACGTGTAATGGCCCAATACATAAACATTTTGTTGACACATAAATGTTATTGGTCATTAGTGATGACTTTTAGCGATTTTCCTGTCAAATACGATACAAAACAATAACACTGTTGCGTTTGAATGCCATTTCGATACATTTTTTAACCACAGCGTAAAACTATATGCTTCGTTGGGCAGCAACATAACAGACTGATAGTTATCAAAAAATGAGAGCGCTGTCATTAGCCGTTTGGTTGCTATAGCAGCATGAATTTGGTAACAGATCGGTCACCTACCCCTGCATATACATTATGAGGCCTCAGATGAATATTTTCAACTGCTACAAACGAAATATAACTTTAGTGCATCCCTATTCTATAGAGACTACAGCTTTGTTGACTAAGACTGTGTGTGTGAAAAATAAAAATATTTTCAAAAATTTAGAAAAATAACAAAATATATGGAAGATTGAAAAATTTTTGTTTGACTTCGGTTTTTAGGAGGCCAAGTCGCCTTAGAGGAGTTGTTGTTTTGGTCTTTTTGTTTTCTTTTATGTCTTTACCTACTGTTAAAAATGATTTTACACATTCACATTAATTGGCGCGCTCTCCGTCCCCACCCCCCAACAAAAAAAAACATAGAGATGCAAATTTCTTTTGCTTCCTCCTAGCAATTTTGCAAAATGTTTTTTAAAAGCACCTCCCCACGGAAACAGTGACGTAAAGACTTAATCATGCAAATTCCTTATGGTTTCATAAAATAACCCAGAAACTAAAAATTTTGATTACAATTAAATATAACTCATTGTTCGTATGATTTTAACATACAAATATTGTTAAGTAAAAGGAAGACTTTACCTTTCTATAAACCGTGATCTAACCTAATAACACTCCTGCCCAATAATTCCAAAAAATGTAGGTAATACACGCTTACAGCCATTGTTGTTTGACTTACATTATAATCTCCAAACATTTCACCTACAATTCCACTTAAATGAGGCAACAACAAGAAAGCAAAGAAAACAAAGACGAGCGGTTATTAAACTTTACATAGCTGCAAAGCGTGGAAAACCAGAGATACCAGTTGAGTGAAAAACGCAGTTATTGGAAAAACAAAGGTTTTATAATACACCCATGTACATTATTTTGGAGGCAAATCAACTTTTTGGATTTGAATTAAATGACTAAGAGTGTGAGCTCAACTCGATGTTCACATTCGACATACATAGCAACACCACCATCACCGCCACCGACAAACATATACGGCTGACATCCTGCCCCAGCTAATCAAGACAAACTTGCTTTCCAACTGGCCAATAAGAAAATGTAACGTTCGAACGAACTACATTTCCATTTACAAATAGATAAAATTGCTATGAACAGTGAGTGCAAAATTCATTTATTCATTTATTGTGTGATTTTGGCGGTAAACTTGTTTCATTTGGTTTTAATTTGAAAAGTGTAAATAAACGTAGACTGGCTTTTAGGCCGTTCATAGAAAACACCCGGAAATGTATTAGCCAACGACCAGACATTTAGTATTTATTTATTTGAGCGGCAAAAATATTTGTAATCGAAATTGTGCAGCAAGTTTTGTGAAATGTATTAATGTTTCTAAATTCATACAAATAGATAATATTTTAATACATGCAGAAGGGGAGGGAATTTGGAAACCGTAACAAGTTGCTCCAGGGAATGGTCAGAGGTCTAATTAACATTATAAAATAGGGCAAGCAAAATTATGTTAACTCTCATATAATATTCAAGACAATCGAATCTTATATGGAATTCAAAGATAACAATGACGATCGTAAAACTATTCCAGTGACTTTGGCTGTACAGAAGAAAGTTTAGAAACCTCGTCGTCACTTGAGTGTCATTTTTGATCCAAACGCCACGTTTAACATTTTGTGTTAGGAATTTATTCATAGATATTTCAAACTGCCTTTTAAAAAAATGAAATTATGGTGCTAATATGACTGTTAACATACTCAATTTTTATTAATTTTCTTTACACGAAATTGGATATTACGCATGCATTTGACTCAACATGACGCACCTGTATAACATTTATAGAAAATTCAGGATTTTCAAAATTATTAAATTTCTTAATAGGAAAATTTATATTAAAATATTATCGTTGGATATTACACATGAATTTGAATCAATATGACACACCTGACTACCCATTAAATAGAAAATTTAGGATTTCCGAAATTATTAATTTTCTTAATAAGAAAATTTGTATTAAAATTTTATGGTTGGATGTTACACATGCAATTGACTCAATATGGCACACCTAACTGTCCGTAAAATAGAAAAATTAGGATATCTGGAAAAGGTCATTAAACTGATTTCTTAGGTGTAGGATGCTTCATGGTTTATCCGGTCTACATATCATTACATCATATAGCTGCTGGTGTTCTGTAGGGATCATGTTTGTCACCCATTTTGTACACTCTTACAAAGTTGCACTGGTATTCTATGTTTCGTCCTTCCAGAAAAAAATGTAATTTGTAATCTAAATAATAATTTTAATATTTCAAACCAATATAGATATATCAGTGATATGAACGGATCTCCCGCAATTTTGCGTTAGAGCAAAGCAGGAAGCCATGAAGGGCGAGTTAAATCGCTAAGATTTTACCGAAAAATGCTCTGAATTGACGCTTAGTAAAAGAAAGAATAAAGATATGAAGCTAAGAATATATTAAACCTCTAAGAATATATTATACATATTCCAAACAAATGGAAGATTTCGGAAGCAGTGTGGTCACTTGTTCGATTATTCTCTAGTTTTACCATGCTTTGGTAATCGATAGATGGACGAAAATCTATTTTTTTAGAAGATTAATTATAATTTGAAATGGGAAAAATAGAATTTCGGAAAGTCGGACAATTTGTATGAGTGACAATACGTCTCAATTCCATTCTCGATCTAGATTTTAGAAAACACTGTGAAAATCATCTGAATTGGCACTTAGTAAAAAATTGAAGATATGAGGCTAAGAATATATTCAAATGGTGATTTGTGTGAAAGATTTCGGAAGCGGTGTGGTCGATTTTTCTCTAGTGTTACCAAGCATTGCTTATCAATAGATGGACGAAAATCTATTTTTTTAGAAGATTAATCATAAATTGAAATGGGCAAAACAGAATTTCGGAAAGTCGGACAATTTGTATAAAGGAGAAGGAGAGCGACAATGCGTCTCAATTCCATTCTCGATCCAGACTTTAGAAAGTGCTCTGAAAATGCTCTGAATTGACGCTTAGTAAAAGAAAGAATGAAGATATGATATTTGTGTGGAAAATTTCGGAAGCGGCTTGGTCACTTGTTCAATTTTTCTCTAGTTTTACCAAGCATTGCTAATGGATAGATGGATGAACACCTATTTTTTAGAAGAAATTGAAATGGGAAAAATAGAATTTCGGAAAGTCGGAAAATTTGTGTAAGGGGTAAGGGAAGGAGAGTGATAATACGCCTCAATTCCATTCTCGATCCAGACTTTAGAAATTGTTTATACCTAATTTAACTAAATTTAGTGCAACTTAATATAGGTTCTGAACCTAAGAATATATGACGGACTTTAGAAAATGTTTATATCTAATTTAACTAAATTTAGTGCAACGTAATATATGTTCTGAACATAAGAATATATGGATTAAATTGGTTATATGCACGAGAGATATCAGTGCAAAATCGGATATTTTCCTCCTTAGAGCCAAATTTTTTAAACACCAAATAAAGCTTTATCCATTTTTCGCTTCCCAAAATAAAGCTAAATAAAAGCTTTAATTTCGATGAAACTCTTGTTTCATTATAATGCTTGGACCTTGCCATTATGTACAAAATGCAATGTCACTTAAATGACTGTCTCCGGATTGCTTGCCGCAGTGGATTCTTTTAAAGTCATTCTTCGACAACTTTTTTGCACATTTTGAGCGATATTTAAGTGATAACTTGACGAATATTGGTTGTCAAACGCTCCAACTTTTAAACATTATCCGCGTAAACATTATCTTTGACCTATTACCACAAAAAAAAAAAGTCTAACGGCGTCGAATCGCATGAACTTGGTGGCCAGTTGACGTCGCTAAAACCCGAAATTACGCATTCAGGAAACTTCTCATGAATAAAACAAAAATCGGTCGCGTTAACGTCAATATTCGCTGCTTTGAAGGATTTTCAAAATTTTTTCAAATATTTAAATTTTTTTACAATGAGAATCTTATCCCTAGTTTTAAAAAAAGTTGTAGACAAGATCAATTTTTGTCCGGTTTTGGTATGGGAAGACTCTTGAATGAATTAGAGTCATTGCAACGTATACGAATTCAAATTTGACCTATAAGTTGTTAGTAACCTAAACACAATTTGTTCTACCGCGTTTCATGTTTTACATCCCTCTCGAGTGTGTAACACCAGTTTCCTATTCTGCATATTACGTTTTGCAAAAAAAAACTAGAATATTTTTGGTTTCGAGAACAAGTGTGGACGGAAGATTGTTGAAAGCATAGTTTCTGATTTTGAAAGTTAATATTTCCTCAATACGCTGCAAACATTTGTGACAATATCGTGAATGAGCGTTGTGATATTTAGCAAATTCCACGCACAGTGGCAGCCACTTGTTACTTCCGTTTACAATTTGTTGTTGTTGCTGTTAATTTCCACATAAATCTATTACAAAATTTGCACTCAATGCAACATGAGAGTCATTAAATCATAGACTACTCCAATTACACTTGAATTTGTCGTTACAATTACACTTGTTGTTGTTGTTGTTGTTTCTGTGTTATATATATATACCTATATATGTATATATTTGTGAATGTGGTGTTGCTGTTGACGCATATGAGGCATGAGACATGAGGCATGATTATGGATGAGTGGATGTTGCAAAAAACATCATAGATTCAAGTTACAGTGTCAGCAGAGAGGTGGCTAAACTGGACCACAGACCGCAATCATTGGTCCGGCATCAGCACCAGGAAAATTATACATAATCATAATTTACGGAGAGCGTTGAAACAAGCTTAATTTTTGCATGCAGACTATCTAACAAAAGGTGGGAAGGCAGAAGTAGATATAGCAACAAATTTATCATAATTTTTTTTTTTTTTTTTTTTTTTAATTCCAACAATTTGTACACATTTTTGATGTAAACCTAACTTTAAAGACTTCAATTGCATCTCGATGTGTTTAACAATATTTGAACGAACGTTAACACCCCTTCCCCTACCTGCTTTTAAGATAAAAGTAGCATAAAACCATAAATTAGCTACAGTATCAGGAAATATAGTATGACTTGGATTACATTACCCAACCATATGGGGTTAACGCAGACGCTTTTCCATCACACATCTCAAGTAACCGCATAAAGCACGTCAAGCTGCACCAACTGCATTAGCTCCAGCTGCGGTTCCCTTTTGGTAATATAATCTTCTTTTGCGCGGGGGGTGATATTTTAGTGCGTTGCAATTCACATTATTGGCCAACAAGATGATGACAACATCGACGGCAAGACTATTAATTACCAGATGTTACCTAATTTAGATTTCGTTTAAATTCCTTTAGCTTGGAGAGCTGGAGAAGGAATTGCACGCAACCGCAATTTGAATTTGTCAACTTTAATATGAAATGTAATTACATTCGCTAATCAGTGCACTCATTTAAACATTTAATTAAATTTTAAATATTTTTCCCATGTTGCGTTATATGTGCAATATAAGATGGGTGCTTAAACGAAAACTTGTTGCTTGTATTAAATTTTAATTGCCTACGTTTTGTTTTATTCCTACATTTCAGTGAAATACTTGACTATTCGAACACAATTTTCGCTTTGGAAAGAAATTAGTTAGCATTACATAGCAATATAGGGTAACCGCATTAGGCATGATAAGGAAATTAAAAAATGTCTGCATGTCCTTAACATAACAAAACATGAACCTCTGAAGACTTTTTTACACATCTAAGGTCGGTCAATATCTTACATTATCGGATAGAAAACAGTGATTTTGGTAAAATTGATAGCTAATGCAACTGTATCGCGCTAAGGCATAAACGTTCAATCTGGGAAGCAATAAGTCCAATCTCGGACAAAACATGGAATAAAATGGTTCATTTTTGAGAAGGACGTAAACTCAGCCTTCATCAAATCATATGCATCAAAAAATATAATGAAATTCTGTATTTGCACATCACATCGGCCAACCGATGCCTGAGACCTGTTTTGAGCCAATTTGTAGGAGGTCACACATGTATGATGGTTAAATTCAAACGAAACCGAAATGTTCATTCATATCTTCTGAGGCTAATAAGAAGTCATGGCAATTTGAAACTCTAAAACCAAGCTTAAGCGATTGATTTGTTGATTATCTATATCAAAACGTCAACCAATATAAACCCATTTTCAACAGGGATCGTCCTTGACTTAATTCCATTCTACGTATTAAACGTAATCAATCGATTTTAGAAGCGATAAAATCAAACTCTGTCTATATGTAATCTATGGGAGGCTGTATATAAACATAGACCAAAATGGCCCATTTACAACGCAGATCATCTTAACCCCCCAAGAAAATGGAATACTCTAAAAAGAACCCAATTATGGTCCCAAAACTAGGGAATATGGCCCATTACAATTACAGATCATCTTAACCGCCCAAAAAAAAAACCAAATACATTAAAAAAATACAATTACGGTCCCAAAACTAGCCGACCAGGCATATAGATGGTGCCAGCAGTTTGAAAAAAAATTATTTTTATTTAAAGTGGCGATGTTATAACATATAAGTTTTAAGTTTCACGTTGTTTAGTATTTTTATTTGAGTAAACGATCCCAGTGAAATTGTAAGCATGGAAAAAATTAGTCGCCATTATATAGATCAATATTTCCACTTGAGGGATCTCAGTCCAACCAATATTAAAGCCGAGATAGATTCTACTCTACTCTGGGTGTGTCAGCAGAATTTAAACGAGGCTGTGCCGACTGCCAAGACGAACATCACAGTGGTCGAACAATTGAGGTCTCCATGCCGGACACAGTTAAGAAAATCCGTTGTCTGAAGGTGCGTAAGCTAGCTGAAATGATAGGCATTTTAAAAAGTGCTATACGCCGTATATTAACCGAAGGTTTGAAGATGAGAAAGTTCTGCGCGAGATGGGTGCCTTGCTTTCAATAGAACAAAAACAGCGTCGCGAAGATGTTTCAGTAGAGCGTTTGGCAATGTTTTACCGCAATAAAGCCGAATTTTTGCATCGATTTATAACTATGGATGAGGCATGGGTCCACCACTTCAAACCTGAGGCAAAGAAACAGTCAAAGTAGTGGACTGGAATGGGAGAATCGGGTTTAAAGAAGGTGAAGATGGTTCCATCTGCAGGCAAGGTTATGGGGTTTGTTTGTTTTTAGTTGCGCATGGGATTATTTTTATTGATTACCTTCAGAAAGGAAGACGAATACTATGCTAATTTTTTGCAGCGTTTAGGTGATGAAATTGTGGAAAAAAGACCGCATTTGGCGAAAAATAATGTGCTCCAGTTCACACATCCACTATTGCGATAGCCAAAATTAATTAATTAAATTTCTAATTGATTTATCACGCACCTTATTCGCCAGATTTAGCTCCCTCGAACTATTTTCTATTTCCAAACTTGAAAAATGGCTTGGTGCTAAAAACCGCTGGTCTGACAAGGCTGTCAGCTGCTAAATACCTACCATCTGATGTGTTATTTATTTAGTGAAAGGTTTGTCATTTACGGATATGAATCGTTTAACAACCAAAGAATGCGTACAAATAGGTAAAACTTTCTATAAAAATGATGATTCAATTATGGACACTTTTCGGGCATTTCGAGGGGATTATGGTCGTCATAATAGACCTACTGTAAAGAGACTGGAAGCGTTACATATGTGGTCAGGCCTGCGCATCAGGCCTGTCGAATCTGTCGATCTGTCGAAAATATCGCTTCTGTTAGTGAAAGTGTTGCGGATAATTCGAATTTCAATTCAAAACGCTATGGCCGTATAATAACAGACTGTGTTGGCTTGCAATTGAAAATTATAAACTGGGAGATATGTGGTTTCAACAAGACTGTGCCACGAGCCACACAATAAGATCGATTTTGGCTTTATTGCATGACAAGTTTCCCAAAAGCATAATATCACGTTTTGGCTACGTCAATTGACCACCGAGATCAAACGATTTGACGCCGTAAGACATTTTTTGTGTGGCTACGTCAAAGACCGTGTTTACGCGGATAATACCCAAACGATGGAGCATTTGAAAAGCAACATTCGTAAAGTTAACGCTGAGATACCGCCCGAAATGTGCGAAAAAGTGGCCAAGAACTGCTTCAAAAGGATCCACTGCTGTAACCAATCTAGAGGCGATCACTTAAATGACAGTGTATTTCGTACATAATAGCAACATCCAAGCATTATAATAAAATAAAAGTTTCATCAAATTCAGAATTTTATGTGTGTACAATTACACTTATCAATGGTATCAATTATCTGTTGTCTATCATGCACCACAAGAAAAAGAAACACGCCACGCCACACGAAAAACATCAGAAAACTAAATATTTGGATCGTTCCAAAAACCTGCTTCTTCCCATTAGTCACCCTCACCTCCCCCACTGTGCGGTTCTCTAAATTCGTAACGGATCCACATACATATCTTGGAAGGTGTGTATTACGCACCAATGTTCCATATAGTGTTTGGTACAGTTGGACTGTTCTCCTAATTTCGCAGCTGACATCATCAGTTCCTTTGGTGACGATGGTAGATGATGTACCTTGAGAAATCTATAATTATCAACATCCTTGCAGCGTTCCATACATATAATTTGGCTTTATTACCATTTGTGCCAAATCCATTCTTAATGACTTCTTTCCAATGGTTGAGAGGGCTGCAGTAACAAATAAATAACATTTTATGTTTTTTTGAAGATGGCTTCAGTCATGTTTACTCCATCTTTCTTCACAATCATCTCCAAAAATATGTTGAAGAGATTCGACGATCGGCTGTTTCTTTTATTGTAAATTTACTCAGTAAAATTTTTATCTATCTTTACCGAAGTAAAATCATTGAAATAATTTTTGCGGGATCGGGCTACCGAAGGCAGTTTTCTTCCCTACGATTTGTCTGAATAGAAATATCTGGTTGGTTGTAAACTTGTCAGCCATAAAAACGCATTTATAGGATCCAATTAGGTCAAATAGAGTAGGTTTTAATCCTTCTCAAATTACACTCAAATGGACCTTATGAACGATGGGTTAGAGACGATAGTTGGTATAAACACTAAAATCGCCTTTTCTTAACGCAGGACATCGGCCACGCGTTCAGTGAACCAATCTGCGTTTAAGGGCCGATGTATTGACATTATTAGTTCATCGCCACTGATTGAAAACTTTTTCCCGCAGGTTTTTAGGTGTTTAAACCACAATTCAATTGTCTAAGATTATTACTCATTCAAAAGCCTTGCAATATAGCTAATAGCGCTGGATATTTCATTGGCATTGGCAGTGAATAACTCTGAGTCGTACGACTATTTGTGTCCAATACATAAATTACTATTATTGAAATGGCTCACGGGCCATCTATCGTACAGTAATACACCTAGGAAACAACTTGCAGTGTTTATAAGACTCTCCACTCTCTTGATAATGGCATCTTCTGTATACCGAAAGCACTCCAGCCGATATGGCAGTGTTTTGTTGCTTAAAGTTGCGCATAGGTTGGGATATATAAAACGAATCACAGAAAAACAGTTCCGCAAAAGCAGGCCTAACATTCTAACTAGCTAGGGTGACTGGTTCTTTCAATGCAGTTCTATATTGTTCCTCATGAGATGGATTCATAACATAACATTCATATTCATAGCACCCTGTATTACAACTGCGCATAATTAACCAATAGTGATCACATATGGATTCCTTGATCATTTTCCATAAGCTTCTCAAACTTTGTTCGTCTATAACACCCATTTACTTGTAAATTAAAAGTTGAAAAAAAAAAACAACTAAATCCAAATAGGATTCAACCAGTTCCTCAACGCAACAAAAATAGTGCGTAATCTGGTTGTAAACACAAATAATGCTGCTCTGCCGTCTGTGAAATTCATCTCCGAAATTATGTCACGGTGCCAGAGGATCCGAAACTGGCTGAGGAAATGAACTAATAATTAACATACTTACGATGTGTTTTCCTAGCCCCAAAATGGTTGAAATATTAAAGCCTAAGGTATTTTACCTTTAAAATATCTTAAACTGCTAATAATGCGTTTCGAGTGCAGAAACATGAGAAATAATCAATGCAAGTGAATGTAACGCTTGCATGTGAATTCGTTTTCGCATTCACATTACATTTGAGTTCCGGTGAATATGGATTACCTATTTTGTTGTTCGTACCCTGTCTGTCCCACATAAATGCGGCCGGCCGATGTTGGCTTAAAATATTTACTGCAGCCTGGATGCTGAATGTTGGATTTGGCTTTTGAGTATCTTTTTGGCCGCTGGTGGTTGTTTGTATTACAAAGTGAAATGTGTATTAGAGGAGCACCTGGACGATGGCTTCCAGGGGAGCTCACTTCACTCACATCTGTCATATACACGTACATACATTCATGGTTTGCTTGTTGTTAGCTTAGGCTAACAAAAAAAAATTATATAATTTGGATCATAATCTGGGGGAAAAAGTGTAGAGATGGAGTGAATATTATGTGGTTGACTTTATTAGTTACACTGTTTGGTCATTGATATGAATTTAGACAAATTGAGAACGATAATAAACTTGACAATATGGAAAGTAATAAATCCATACATTTAACGTACCCCATATTTGAAATGTTTTATTTGGGCACACAATTTTGAATACTGTATGCTAAAATTACCTAAATAAAATGGCACGAAATATGGGAATTCTAACTTGTGTTCACTTTTGCACTTCAAAGTAAATGCGAGGACGGGCTCAAAACTAGCCGACCTGACGTAAAAATGGTGCCAGCTGTCCAAAAAAAAAAATTATATTATAAATTATATAAAACATTTGTTCTACATTTCAAGGCACCACGTTGTTTAGTATTTTTATTTGAGCCATCAAAATGAAAATGATCTCAGTGAAGTTGTAAATATGAAAAAAATTGGTCACCGTTATGTAATTCAATATTTCCATTCGAAAGGTCTCAGTCTTACCAATATTAAAGTCTGGGGAAGTCTACTCCTTCGTTTACGACTGTAAAATATGGGGTAGCAGAGTTTAAACGAGGTCGTACAAGCTGCTAAGATGAACAGCGTAGTGGTCGACCAATTGAAGTGTCGACGCCCACTTCTTCTTCATTTATGACTGTAAAATATGGGGTAGCAGAGATTAAACGAGATGAACACCGTAGTGGTCGTAGTGTCCACACCAGACATGTTTAAGAAAATGTGCAAAATGGGATTGGATGATCGTCGGCTGAAGATGCGTGAGCTAGCTGAAATAATAAGCATTTCGAAAAGTGTTACACGCCGTATATTAAACGAGGATTTGAAGAAGAAAATGTTGTGTACAAAATGAAATTAAGCTAACATTTTTTTCTTATTTTTCATTTACAAAATTTTTCTATTATTTTTAACATTTATTTATTAATTAAAACGGTTGTTGTTAATAGAAAATGGAAAAACTCAACAACTTTTGAATAGGCCATCCAAGTGCGGGCGTAGTTATTACATGTGAGGAAAATCGGTTTTTGAAGAGCCCGCTAACGATACTTCCTAATACATAAACTTCACCATATGCTCGACCGTATACGAGAACGCCCCAAAACTAGCTGTTAAGTCGGCTAGACACAAAATAGTTGTGGAAAATATTGTTTATTTTTCAATACAATCTCTTTTTAGCTCAATATTCAATATCTTCTACGCTTTGTTTATAGTAAGAACTGTCAAACTCCTTAAAATGGCCATCAACCGCATACTACATCTCTTCATTGTTGGCAAACCTTTTATCACCGAACCATTTTTTCTAAAAATAGAAATTGGAAATTGGAAATAGAAAATAGTCCAAAGGAGCTAAATCTGTCGAATAAGGTGCGTGCTGAAGCAATTCCAACTTTAATTCAATTTCGGCTATAGCTTTAGTGGATGTGTGAACTGGGGTATTGACTTGATGAAGCAACACCTTCTTTTTCGCCAAATGCGGCCTTTCCCCTATAATTTTATCACCTAAATGCTGCAATGAATCAACATAATATTCGCAGTTGATGCTTTTTCCTTTCTAAATAATAATCAGTAAAATAATAATCAGTAAAAATAATACCATGCGCATCCCAAAAAACAGACGCCATAAACTTGCCTGCAAATGAAACCGCTTTCGCCTTCTTTGGACACGATTCTCCCATTCCATTCCACTGCTTTGACTGTTCATTTGTCTCAAATGTGAAGTGGCGGACTTATGTCTTATCCATGGTTATAAATCGACGCAAAAATTCGATCTTTATTGCTGTGAAACATTACCAAATACTTTGCTGAAACATCTTCACGACGCTGTTTTTGCTGTATTGAAAGCAAGCGCGGCACCCATCTCACGCACTGCTTTCTCATTTTCAAATCTTCTGCCAATATGCGATGTATAGCACTTTTTGAAATGCCTATCATTTCAGCTAGCTCACGCAACTTCAGCCGACGTTCATCCAATATCATTTTGTAGATTTTCTTAACCGTGTATGGCGTGGAGTCCTCAAGCCACTACGGTGTTAGTCTTGGTAGCTCGTACGGCCTCTTTTAAACTCTGCTACAGAATATTTCACAGTCGTAAACGAAGGAGTCTCCCAGAATAGAATCTTGCCGGGCTTTAATATTGCTTGGACTGAAACCTTTCAAACGGAAATATTGACTTACATAACGGCGACCAATTTTTTCCATGTTTACAAATTCACTGACATCGTTTACTTTTGATGGCTCAAATAAAAACACTAAACAACGTGGCACCTTAAAACTTAAAACATATGTTTTATAATGTTGCCGCTTTTCACCAAAATAATTTTGGTCAAACTACTGGTACCATCTATACGATATATATGAAAATATCTGCATTGTTCAAAACTGTCTTTAAAATCAGTCTGGGTGTTCCAACATTTACCGATGTGGCGCTATGGTTAGTAAACGCGACTATAGTTTGCATGATCTCGGATTCAGGTAAATGTTTCTCAGACTATGACGTTCGGAATCGTTATTATTGGCCTTTTGAGTGAGTCTAAATACAGAAGGAGTGTAAGCTCATTCTTATACATCTCATTCATGGGATGCACTCGAATTTGTGTTCTTTTTTTTTTTTTTTTTGTTTCTCATTACATTCCAAAACTATTTGATGATTGCTGGTTTGGCGAAAAAGTTTTGTCCTTCATGAAATTACTTAATTTGGCTCTCTGTATATAATAATGCCCCACCAAAAATATGTGTACATACCAAAGTCTAATGCTAAAGTCTAATTAGTTCACATTTCGGGTCGGTTATTCCTTCCGTTATTTATCAGGAGGTGGACATTACGTTCCCTATTTCGACCATTTGGAACACAAGCCATTGAGATTTAACAAATAACTGGGAGATACTTATCTGCAGTTTTGAAACAGATATCACAACCTCCCTACTCCTGCTGTTATTTATTCTTATTATTTCAATATTAAACACTTTCGATATTTTGTGCAATCTATCCTTAATATTATTTAAAAAAAAAAACTGCTCCCTCACAAATTGTACTTCCAAATGATTCCGACAAGTTCTTTGATCTTTCTATTTCTTTTCATACATTCCCTTACTTTTTGGCTTTTTCTTTCGGAAGTCATTACATCTGTCAACCAAATGCCTCCGTAAATACAGCATAAATTCCTATGATTATTGTTCTAATTCTCTCTGAAAATCAAAATGTGCACAAAAGAATTCAAACTGTAATGATTATTGTAAAGCAGCGACTTCATTGAAATTTCCTGCTTATTAATTTATGCAGCAATTAGCCCCCCTTAAAAGTACTAAATAACAACCGAAACCCAGAGTATGAATGGAATGCAACTCTCACTAATGGACAATGAATGGACGGTCACATGAACTCAACAAAGAAATGATGTGGCTGCACGTTGCACGACGGCAATGTGATGAGAAACTGTCCCAGACCAGCTACTTTTCAAAAAAAAAAAAAAAAAAACTTCAATTACTTTGTATACATATCGATCAAATGATACTTGAACTCTCCAGGAGACACAAAGAGCAAAGATCGCATATTTAGTGATCTTAAGCTTTAGTAAAAGAACAATTTATTTAATACTACCAGCAAAAATTAGGGGTCCTTTAAATGAACACAATTTAAACCTTACAAGATTCTCTCAATTCAGTCAAACTTATTTTCCTTTGAAAATACAAAGCATACTTCCAGGCAGTTTCAAATAAACATATCTTTATCTCTCTCTGTGCTTTCAGAATATAACCAAAACACGCACCATTCGCTTCTGTTGCACTGGCTATGAGGGCAACATATCGATAAATGACACGGTATGCAAACCAGTTTGTCGCAGTGGTTGTGGTCGCGGCTTTTGTTTGAAACCCGATGTCTGCAGTTGTGAACCGGGTTATATGGGCAAACATTGTACCCAGCGTAAGTGTTATCATTATCATGCTAATCGAAAACCGGCAACAGATATTTGAATATTTTGATTTGTTCTTCTAGGCTGTGATCATGATCACTGGGGCTTGCAGTGTAAAAATCAGTGTCAGTGTCACAATGGAGCCGCATGTGATAACAAATCAGGTACATGCCATTGTACCATAGGATGGACGGGTGAATTGTAAGTTGTCAATAAAAACAGCAGAATTAGTGTGTTTAAAACATCGATTTACATGGGCGGTTCGCAACTGACGTATAGATGGTGCTAGTAGTTTTAAAAAAAACTATTTTGGTGAAAAGAGGCAACATTATAAAACATATGTTTCAAGTTTCAAAACCCCTCGTTGATTGCTATTTTTATTTGAACCATCGAAATTAAACAATTTCATCGAATTTGTAAACATAGAAAAATTTGGTCTCCGTTAGATAACTCAATATTTCAATTTAAAAGGTCTCAGCCCAATCAGTATTAAAGCCGGCCTAGATTGTATTCTGGGGGAATCTTCTCCTTCGTTTGCGACTGTAAAATATTGGGTGGCAAAGCACGAGCTGTCAAGACGAACACCGTAGTGGTTGACTAGTTGAGGTGGCCACGCCAGACACGGTTAAGAAAATACACAAAATGTTATTGGTTGATCATCCATCGCCGCCGTACATATGCCAATGGGATATTACAAATCGCCTATGACAACCCCGATTTTCATGAAAAAATTATAATAAGTAACGAGGCGCAGTTTCGTTTGAATGGGTATGTGAATAAACACAATAGTCGGTTCTGGGCAATAGAAAACCACCAAATTATTCATCAGTCACCTTTGCATCTGATGTGCAATTTGGTCAGGAGGAATCATTGGACCTTACTTCTTTGAAACTGAAAACGGCAAGGGATCGGGAGCGATATCGTGATATGATTGAACACTTTTTAACGCCACAACTGCATACTTTGGGTTTGATTAACATGTGGTATCAACAAGATGGTGTCACATCGCATACAGCCAGGATTACAATGGAATTACTGCGAGACCTCTTTCCACAACAAGTTATTTCAAGAAATGGTGATATTGATTGGCCTCCACGGTCTGATTTGACTGCTCCGGGCTTCTTTTTGTGGAGATATCTGAAAACCAAGGTTTAGGCAAACAAACCAGAAATTCTTCAGCAACTCAAACAAAATATTCGTGATGAAATTAATGAAATACCGGGTGAAATGTGTGAGAATGTAATGAAAAATGTTTTCAAAAGGGCTCGCATTTGTGAGGCTAATAGGGGCGGGTATTTATCTGATATTGTATTCCATACATAATTGCCGACATTAAATAAAACATTTATCAATATAAGATCCATTCTCTTTCATTTAATCAAAAATTATAAACAAACAAAGTAGTATACCCTCCCGACGGACACCCTGTAAAACAACCGCTAAACTATAACAATGTTTAACATAAAATATGATAAAAAAAACCATAATATTTTCATGACTTGGCGCAACATTTTCGATATTTGATCACATTTCGGTTTTAGAGCTTTCTATTTTAGCGCTATTTCAGAAATTTGTTGATGCTATGTGAAAAATGCTCACTATGTTGTGTTTTAGTTAGTTAGTTTTAGTTAGTTATGAAGTTCCACATGATGCCAAAAATTATGTTATTTTGGTATTAGACTCTCCGTATTTCAGCTATGTGTTGTAACCATTCTTTCATTTTGCCGATTTTGGAATATTTTTTGGCACCATTGAAAGGATTCCACTTCAGTCAATCCTCTTATAAAGCTTAAAGAGGCTTTGGATACTCTGTCTCCAACGTATTGAGTTTTTCTAACTTTTCCATATTTTCAAATTTTTATCTGTCTACCACAATATTTAATATAAAATATAAATTTGTTTGTCTTTTCCTCAGTATTAAATGAAAATATCCATTGTTTTCACTTTGTATTCAAAAAGGATCAATTGAGATTTAAAAAAAATTTTAAATAAGTAATGTTGAAATGAGTATTTGCATTTGCCATTCAGAAAAAGTCACATGAAAATGATATTTTACATTTAAAATTAAGAAAATATAAATTGAAAATGAGAAATTTTTCAAACAAGTGTAATTGCTTCTTTTCCAGCTGCGAACATCCATGCCCCCTCGGAACCCATGGGGTTATGTGTCGGAAGGCCTGTGAGTGTGAGAGTAAACTCTGCCATCCCCAGACGGGAGCCTGTGATCTGCCCGCAATCGATGCTTCACTCGCTCCCAATGTAACACATGTCATGATTGCCACTCTTAATTCCACAATTGTAAATATAACTCACAATTTGGATCGCATAGCCAAAAATATTGTGAATATTGCCACCAGCACCACAACAGAAAATGCTAATGTGGCTTTGCCGCCCAAAGTATTAGAGGCCACAACTGTTACATCAACCGTGCCAGAAGTTATAGTAATAAAACAGGAGGAACCACCTCATACACCTAAAATTATAGTCCACCCAGAGGGTCGAGGTTTATTGGAAAATCTGCACTCAGTAGCCAAGAGTCCCGAGGTGATACATGTTATCACGGGCTGGCCGGGGCAAGAACATAATATCACACAAGAGGAAAAGATTAACTTGGCCGGATTTGGGGTGCATTCCAGTAACAAGGAGGAAAGTTCAAAC
>JAHXMU010000197.1:390731-435709 GCA_019455685.1 Philornis downsi
TATTTGCAATGAGAATTTATTCCTAAATAAAGACGATTTTTTTATTATAATACAAAGGACTTATTGAACAAAACTTCGACAACATTATAAAATACGATCTGTAATAATGCTCAGCGCTCTTTTCTTTGGTTTTCTTAATAGTTTATCAGAGTTTTAAAATACATTCATTCGGTCAATTCCAGTTTGGTTTTACAGTGTGGCGCAATAGAACGTGCATATGGCATCATATTTTTTTGCGGGGTAGAAAAGGCGCGGGCGGGGGGGCGCCTACATCATTGGGTTGGCGGGGTCATGGAGTTTTTGTCGCTATGAATCACTTCGACGGGAAACGTCGCTCATTTTGCGTGCGCGCATTTTACGAGAACTCTCGTTCATATATTGCTACTAGACGACTATATTGTGCTGAATATGGACTACGGCGAATTAGTGAAGCTCCGAGTGCTAATTTAATTAAAATATGGGTAAAGCGTTTTGAAGAGACCGGTTCAACATTTAAACCACAAGCAAATGGTCGCCCAAGAACATCTAGGACCGAAGACAATGTTGAGAGGGTTATGGAGTCAGTACGAGGAAATCCACAAATGTCGACTCGCAAGAAATCGTCTGTCTTACAATTATCGCGACGAAGTTTGCAACGAATTTTAACATTGGATCTTAAATTGCATCCATATAAGCTGCAATTAACACAAGAATTGAAAGAGTCTGACTTCATAGCAAGGCTCGCATTTGCTAATGAAATGCTTAATCGATTTTAGATTTTGACAACAACCTTTTCTCTGACGACGCTCATTTCCTTATGAATGGGTTCGTAAACCGTCAAAATTGTCGTTAGTGGAACAGTGAAAATCCCAAAATCAAACACCAGAAACCATTGCATAGTCCTAAAGTGACAGTATGGGCAGCAATCTCTGGCAGAGGAATAATTGACCCTTTTTTCTTCGAAAATGCGCGGGGCCAAAACGTCACGGTTAATACGGAATGCTATGTTGAGATGTTGGACGCATTTTTGGCTCCAGAAATTGAAAGTTCAAGAATAGTGATTTCCAGAACTTGGTTCCAACAAGATGGAGCTACCTGTCACACATCAAATGACTCCATGGCGGTGGTGAAGCAGATGTTCCCTGGCAGACTGATTTCGAAAAGAGGTGATATCCCACGGCCCCCATGTAGTCCAGACTTGACGCCTCTTGACTTTTTTTTGTGGGGATACCTCAAACACAAAGTCTACAGTAATAATCCAAGAAACATCGTTCAGTTCAAGGAGAATATCCGTGGTGAAATGGCAGCCATTACACCAGTATTACTGAAGAAAGTTTTCAATAATTTTTGTTTGCGGTTAGAGGAGTGCCGTCGTAGAGAGGGTCACCATTTAGATGATGTTATTTTTAAAAAATAAACTCCATTTATTACTTTACCTAACAATGCCTTAGATTTATTTTAACCATACCTTTTGTATTTATTTTTTAATCTATTTTTTAAATATGCACGTTCTATTGCGTCACCCTGTATATAGGGATTGATACCTAATTCTTGGACATCTTACCAACGCCTACAAACTGTTTTGTCAGTGCTTTGAGCACTCTATTTTTCGGTCAGGGTATGCAGATTAATATCTTCGCCTAGTTAGTTGTCAAGGGAAACCCCTGAATATATGCTATAATTACGACAATATACATAATAAGTTTGAAAACAAAATTAAACAAATTTTCTCTCTGGTTTCTAAATGTAAATCTCTCAATCACCATCTCTCCCTAATCCTATTAAGGCTTAAATAGGCATGATTTTTGCTAAGTGATTACTTTGCCATTACACAAATTGTAGATAGATAACACTACACATTAAGAATCGTTCATAGAACTAATGAATAAATCATAAATCTGCTGCTTTGGGGGGGATCTTAATCAGTTTCGGGTTTCAATTTTCATGCACAAATTTGTGTTTTGAATTCAAGACTATTGACACCACAGATAAGAGAGGCACCAGAAGATTTTGTATTGAAAATTCAAACGAAATCTAAGCACATTACAGAGTTGTTCGATAGTCTTAATTATTATGACACAGCGGGGAGACAGCTATACTATGTACAACACTTGAACAAATGTTTATATTAAAATTACAAATAGACTAAAGAAGAAGTAATGATTCCTAGTAAATTCTTGACACTACAGTTGACAGCAGTAGTCTGTGCAATAAATGTAGCCATAGCAGTGGAAATTTATGGCGATATTTATCCAAGTACTAGAGCTGACTTGAAAGTCTATTATCGAATGCCCAATAATGAAAATAAATGTTACAAAGATGTGCCGTAAGTAGAAATAAATGACTTAAATGACTGACCAGAATTGAGAACAATTTATATGTTACTACTACAGAGCGATGCTGTATCAAACTCAGGAAAATGATGCTGTCCAGGGAAATGCTTCAAGTGCCGATTTTTTCCGTTTAGAGATCTGTTGTGAGGGCTACAAACGAGCCTATTATCGAGGAGGTCAATGTATACCTGATTGTTCGAAAGTTTCACCAAATAATTGTCGCCATGGCTTTTGTCGCTCACCCACACATTGTGAATGTTTCGATGGCTTTGTGAGTAATGCCGAGGGCAATTGTGTGCACACTTGCCCGGTAGCCTGTGACAATGGTCGCTGCCTTTTGGACGGCACTTGTATTTGCAGTCCCGTCTATGTTTTAGAGCCAGAGACTAGAAAGTATTGTATACCCGATTGTTCCCACATACCGTGTGGCCTTAATCAAAGATGTTTGGCACCAGGACAATGTGGATGCGCTAAGGGTTATAAATGGTTGGAGAACTTGGGTTGTCAGCCCATTTGTCAGCCCCATTGTGGACATGGTCGTTGTGTGGCGCCCGGACAATGTGAATGTTTTGCGGGTTTCATCAAGAGACCGGGGAGAAACATCTGTGAAGCAGAATGTTTTATGTAAGCAAAGGAGTTACTTACTGGCAAGGCGAAATAATTTACATAAATGTATTTTTACTACTTGCAGCAATTGCGACAATGGTTTCTGTGAGTCACGCTATAAATGCCAATGCCATGTGGGCTTTCACTACGACACCCAGTTACAAACATGTCTACCCTCCTGTCCTCAGGCCTGCGAGCATGGCATATGTATTGCTCCAGGCGTATGCAGATGTTTTGAGGGCTACTATTTGCACGACAACACCTGTTTGCCAATATGTGAAAAGTAAGTTGTCTATATAGAATAGAGTAAATGGATGTATAGGTATAAAATCATCGATGTCTCTTTTAGTGGTTGTGGATTTTATGGCCATTGCGTAGCCCCAAATATATGTGCCTGTGGTGCTGGACGCCAGAAATGCTTGGGAGATGGTGCCTGCTCCTCTCGGGGTAAATGCAATTGTCCGGCGACCAAGTCTCACTTCATTGATCGTTGCTTGGATGCAGCAGCCTTTACGGATATGATGTACAATTTTGATGATAGAATTTATTTGGACAAAGAACTTAAGCATGAATTTGAAGCCTTAATAGGAAGATTATTTCAATTTCTATAAAAATTAGCACATTTTAAAATAGCAAGTAGCAAGCCGAGTTTTATTTCGTGGATGGGTAACACCTGTTAATCGTTTGCAGTCGCAACACTGCGATCGGAAACTAATAAACCGAGAACATTATTTTTCCAATAGATGACTCTGAAGAAGCTGGAAGTGTTAGAGATGTGGTCAGGCCTGTGCGTCCTCGCAATGTATGCACTGGGAAAAATATCACTGCCCAGCAATTGGGCCTATCCCAAGACTTATTATGGTATCGTTTTGACATTTGGACTTGCACCTCCATTCATATATAGAGGCCAACTGAAGCAACAATTAAAATCGGCTGACCACTCACAACGCCGTAGATATGCTGATTGGGTGCTACACGAAAAGGCTTTCAATGCAGATTTTTCGAACAAAATTTTCTTCGGCAATGAAACTCATTTCTCTCTCGGAGGTTACGTCAACAAGCAAAATTGTCACGTATGGGCCTCGGAAGCCCCAGAAGTGATTATTGAAAATCCAATGCATCTGGAAGCCATTGCATTATGGTCTGGAAGTATTATTGGGCCGTATTTTCCGAAAATGATACTGGAGAAACCGTTACCGTCAATTCAGAGCGCTACGGCCGTATGATAACCGGCTTATTTTGGTCTACAATTGAATATTATAAACTGGACGATATGTAGTTTCAACAAGACGATGCCACGAGCCACACTACGCGATCGATTTTGGCTTTATTGCTTGAGAAGTTTCCAGAAAGCGTAAATTCATGTTTTGGCGACGTCAATTGCCCACCAAGATCATACGGTTTGACGCCGTTAGACTTTTCTTGTAGGGCTACGTCAAAGACCATGTGTACGCGGATAATCCCCAAACGTTGGTGCATTTGGAAACCAACATGTGTCAAATTATCGCCGAGATACTGCAAAAGGATTCACTGCGGTACACAATCCAAAAGCAGTCATCCAAATGACATTGTATTTTGTAGATAAAGGCAAGCGTCCAAGCATTGTAATGAAAAAGAAATTTCTCCGAAATCTTATCTTTATGTATGTTTCATTTAACTTTACATTTGAAACCGAAAAATGGATAACCCAGTACAAGCTGTTCATTTTGGTTTCTTTTCCATTTTTTCCCAATTACGAATGTCAGTTCCTTAAATTCAATTTATTTCAAAAATTTCACATTGTACAAAATATTTTATAGTTGTACAGTACATTTCAAACGACCCTTGATACCACTCTTAGCCCAACCAGGATTACAAGAGCAAACATTTGGTGCCGAGCAATAACCATTGCCACAACCCTGAGGACAATGGGGGACACAGGCATTGTGTTGATTTTCATCTAAAATATAACCAGGTTCACAATCGCACTTGTTATGACCAACGCATACACCATTAGCGCAGGGAACATCACAATGGGGAAGACACTTGGTGCCAGAACGATCTAAGATCGAACCCTCAGGACAAGAACAAGTATCAGGACCAACACAAGAACCGTTATCACAGCCTCTAAAAGATTAAGAAATTAAAATGGGTGAATTTGCATGATTTTTTTACCTACACAATAACTTACAGGGTACAAACTGGTTCACATATTCCAGTAACTTTCACATAACCCGGATTACAACGGCACAATCCTGGACCAGTGCATTTACCATTTTCACAATTCTCACAATAAGGCTCACACGTTCCCACGGCAGTCATACGAAAACCAGCATCACATGCACATTTATTGGGCGCCACACATTTGCCAAATTGACAGCCATGTTCACATTGGGGTACACAGTATTTCTGTTGTTTTGGCTCTAGGGCGTAACCAGGTTTGCACTGACATTCCCCAGCATCAGTACAGACACCATTAGCACAGCCAATGGGGCAAGTGGTTACACATTTACCGGCCTCATTGCGCACATGGCCAGGCATACAGACACAAGTGTTAGGAGCTGTGCAGATGCCATTGGGGCAATCGTCGACGCATATGGGATCACATCGTGCGAACACGTGAGGATTGCGTTCGTAACCGTCGCAGCAGACTTGAATTTTACTCATGCCGGGTGTGGTGCCATTGGATACAGGTACTTGGCCATCCTTAGCTAGGAATGAGGTACTAGAAAAGAAACGCAGAGTTGATAAGCTTTTGATCAGATTTTTATCATAGAAAGAAAAAATTATTTCCAATTTATTATACTGACTGCGTCAGAATACTTGAGAAATGTCATCTTCAACCGGACTTTTGCTCGATTAAACACCAAAAATTGTTTTAATCTGTGCTATGATAGAGATTTTAGTTCCTTTCCGACCGCTTAATCACCTGCATATTTTAATTTCAAGGCAATAAAAGAAGCAATTTTAGTAATTCGAGGTTTACTGGTTGCATTGGTCTAGTCCCTTCTACAATAAATTTGATTTTAGTCAATTGTTATGTATTATTAAGTATCTAGGCCAGTATCTATTTAACATTTATATTTATAGGAGGCAGTTCTTGTTTCCCCTGTTTTTATTTTCACCCCAAGTAAATTTTCTTACTTGAAGTCTATTCATTCTAATCGTTAAAGTTCATATTTCTATCTTCAACTTTTGGCCGAGGCTATAATACCACTTTGATGGTCTTATATTTGAATGCAAAAAAAAAATCCCGTCGTTTTTAAGTATAACGGGGATGGCAGTACAGGGTGGCGCACGAATCGTGTTACAAACACAAAGCGGGGACTAATGGGGATAGTTATTTAAAGATGTTGAAAGAGTTTGTTTACCCAGAACTGTGCCGGAGACGTATCTGTTTTAACAGCATTTTTGTTTCAGCAAAATCTATACACATTCCAAGAACGGTTATGGCGAAGCCCCATCAAAAATTCCTACACAAATTAATATCGAGAAACTCCACTTTCTGCTGGCTCCCAACGTCAGCTGACCTGACTGCTCCAGACATTTTTTATGGGGTTATGGCAAGCAAGGTGTGTACAAATCGAAACCAAGGAATTTGATTGAATTGAAGCAGTCCATAAAAACCATAATTGAGACTATTCCTCAATGAATAATATTCTGATCGGGTGTCGCATATATCTGAATGAGCATGGAAAAATTTACGGTCTATCTTCTTCAAACCCAATTAGTTATATCAATTACAAATTAATTTTCTATACAAAGAAAAAACACAAAAAGAAAAAAATAGATTTGAATTTCTTATTGTATTGCAATTGGTGCGCCACTCTGTAGATTCTTTGTCCCACTCTTCCGCCTTGTGATACCGACACATTTTAATTTCAAGAAATTCCTACCCCATTGAGATCTATAACGGAAAATTATTGATTCTTATAGTTAAGTTTGAGTTCCTAAAAATTAAATACATTTTTAAAATACTCTTTGGAGATATCTAATGAACTATAAGCAAAACAGGTGATGTAACGTTACTTGCGAATCTTCTTTTTAACTCGGTCCTCGAAAAGTAAATTTAAAATTAAACTTGCTAGAAACTTGTCCCAAACTCAGCCCCATTTATAAATTTTCACATTTTCAGTGTATGATATCTCTATAACTGTCGCCAATACAGAAAGTTATGTTTTTGCCAAAATTCATATAAAAACTACTTTAGAAATGAGTATATGTCTTTGAGAAGACCTTTCTATAGTTTATCATGAACAAATTTCTGGCATCATCATTTGATCCATAAGGTATTGACTCTCAATAAGAATTTTTTTATTGTTTAACGAACTTTTGACGGTGTACATCTCATAAAGGGGGGCCAGTCTGAGATTTGAGAAAACAATGTTCATAACTTCGCATTATAACCTATATTTCTATTTCATATTTCTTTCGGCCTGTGTAACACACTATCCTTGCTGGGGATGGTCAGAAAGGCGAGAAAAACTTAAAAAACGATATAAACTGACTGATTTTCCAAAATTATTGTTTTCTCCCAGTAACTGCTAATTCGTATATGTATATTGTAGCAATCTAAGTGTTTGTACAAATTTGAAAAAAATAAATTTAAAAAAAATCTTCCGATTAATCACGCATTTCTGTTAACTGGCCGATGTGACCCAAACATTTTTAGTACACATCTCTTCTTCAGTTTCACTAAATGCGGTGAAATTAGGCACACATTAAACAAAGGTCTTAGAATGAAAATAGTTTGTATTGCTTCCCATACAAAGTGGTCTATTTTCCAAAATCAAGTCTCATTCTCATTCTATACTTTTGTTCTTATTATTGATTTATGCATGGCGAGGTTTGAGAAACTAAATTACTGCGCCTCTTATGGAATCTCCCACATAGTTCAGTCAAATTTTGCACACATTACATGTGCTAAATAAACTCAGCTTGGTGAATGAAAATGGGCAATAGTGCCATACCCCTTTCTAATACCTCTCATACGAGTGAACTGATTTGACAAAATTGTATTCTTCCATTGACATTCCTAAGTGGTAGGCTTCAATAATTTAAAGTTTTTGTCAAATGCTTTAGATTACTATGCCTTTGAAGATACGGAAAAAGTGACAGGATAGCCACGCTTTTTCTTTCATGTACATAACTGAACAAAAGATGCGAATATAATAACATATGGGTTAAACCAGTCATTTGTATGGGGGTGTAACCGACCATCGCAAATTCAAGCACACATACGGCCACCTATCACTACAATTTTGCAATTTGTCTGCCAATTAGGAGTTACATTTGTATGGGTGCTATCAGAAGGAGTGGGCCAACATAGCCCAGTTACAATCCTGACATGACAAAATGTTAGGCTGTGTCAAATTGTATGAAATTTCATAAAGGTATAAGGTAGGTAGTCTATCTATCAAACAGACAGACAGACGGTCATCGCTTAATCGACTTAAAGGTTTATGAAACACATTTAATGGAAATATAATCGATACTTCAGACGCTTCTTTCTGCCGTATCAAATGACACAAGCCTTCAGGTGAAGATATAAGAAGGACAATTATGAAACTAAAACAAAAAACAAATTGTCCATAAGAATTTTTAATCTGACTTTAGTTTTAAGAATCACATCAAAAAAAAAAAAGTAATCCCATCTGCATATTTTTCCAAAATACTCGTACGTCTTTTGCCTATAGTATTTTATTTGATCATTGACATTCACCAGCATCAGTTCAGGCACCATCATCACAGCCATTGGGACAAGTGGTTACACATTTACCGGCCTCATTATGCACATAACCGGGAATACAAACACAAGTGTTAGGAGCTGTGCAGATGCCATTGGGGCAATCGTCGACGCATATGGGATCACATCGAGCGAACACGTGAGGATTGCGTTCGTAACCATCGCAGCAGACTTGAATCTTACTCATGCCAGGTGTGGTGCCATTGGATACGGGTACTTGACCATTCTTAGCTAGGGATGAGGTACTAGAAAGAAAACGCAAAGTTGATAATGAATTTTCAGTTTTTTTTTTTATAGAAAAACAAATATTCCCCAATTTATTATACTTGACCAATGTCATCTTTAACCGCACTTTGATCGATTCATTGCCAAAAGTTGTTTTAATTTGTGCTATAATAGAGATTTTAGCTTCTTTTGCCTTAATCCCCAGAAAATTGTAATTTTAAGGAAAATGTAATTTTTGTGATTCGGTCCAATCCAGTCCAGTTCAGTCCCTTCTACAATTAGATTCAATTTAGCCCATTTTACATCACCGTCTAGATAATATTTGGATCTATAGGAGACAGTTTTTGTTTCGTTTTCTTTATTTTCATTTCCAGTAAGTTCTCTTGCTCGAAATGTATATCGGAAGGTCATCTAATTTTTCTTTTATCTCACTTCAGTTTTAAGAAACACATAAAAAAAATAATCCCAATTGCATATATTTTTTCTAAGGTGTGCACATGATTGTTCATTTGTTCATTTGTAGACCGAATTGTAAACTTCACCTCACAATCATTTAAATTGGTATTTCCCACATACGAATCACAGCAATTCCAATTTCATTTGAAAAAATTAATTCTTGGAAATACTTTTCTAATCAGCACAATACTAATTCTCTCTATTGAGTCTACAGTTTTCTTCCCGTTTTCTATAAGCGTTGATAAAACCGAATACCGCTTTATCTCAACCCTGAGGAAGTTAAGGCCAATAGGCCAATAGGCCAATTCAAAGATTAAGAAAAAATTACTTAATAAAATATAAGATGTTTTCTACTTACGCTACTTCTGTGTAGCAAATTCCCGAAGCAATGCCAGCTCTGGTCTTATTAATAAACTCTGCTGTGGCATCCAATACCAGAGGAGCACGAGTGGATGCTGGCTCTAAAGGTTCTCCCTGATAGTATTCAGCCGGTTTGAATTTTCCATTGTAGCGATCATAGACACTCTGGTCAAATTCTTGTTGATGATGATAGGACTCTTGGCCCTGTTGATGGTAGTTGCTGTTGTATTCTTGTTGACCAGAGGCCACTAAATTACCTCTCGGTGGCTGACGGGTTTTAATTTGAGCCCGGTTTCCATGAAAAAACGCATAAAATGCGAGAGTTAAGAAAATTAATTTCATATTCGAATATTATATTTTCTTTTGTAGAAATAGGTCCGATTTCATCAAGTGCCGCTTCACTACTGACATTATCGCAAAATATTCATTTCATGAAATGATGCCTCTGAATGCAAAACTGTTGTTTCTAATCTTTTGTTAAAATTTTACATTTGTTTTCTTTGTATTAATCTGATATCACTAAGTTTAGCTCTCTTATTTACGTGTGCGGGCGTGAAAGCCGTCAGCTAGTCCATTGTTTTTCGAAGCGCTGTTGTTATCTACACAACAAATATTGTTAATTGATTTCTTAAAAACGAGAGTTATTAAATTGTTTTGTATTGTCTTTTTATTTGAACAAACTAATATTGATTTGAGTTTTTGTTATGATTTATGTTTCTTAAGAAATTTCAATATTCTGAGAAGTTTCGATAACGTCATTACTTATATCAGTAGTGTGTTCTGTCTTTGTTGGGACTTTATATCATTTTTAAAGGTTTAAACAAATTTATATGTTTTCGTAGCCACACCGAAAAATTGCATAGTTTCCTAGTTGAAGAAATCCGTAGTTGATTTTTAATAGATTCAACTAATAATCATAGCTACTGCCAACTACATTCTTAAATATTTAGACAAATTATTATTATTTTGTTTTCTTTTTTTTTATTGCTACACCAAAAAAATTTCGTAGTTGCTTAGTTGAAGAAATTCATAGTTGATTTTTTAATAAATTCAATTAATTATTATTATAAGTAGTGGCAACTACTTCCTTAAAGGTTGGGACAAATTGTTATGTTTTCGTAGCCACACTAGAAATAATTCGTAGTTACCTAGTTAAATAGAAACCCGTAGTTCATTTTTAATAGATTCAATTAATTATCATGGCTATTGTCAACTACATTCTTAAAGATGTAGCAAATTATAATCTTTTTTTGTTGCTACACCAAAAAAGCTTTGCAGTTGCTTAGTTGAAGAAATTCGTAGTTGATTTTAAATAGATTCAATTAATTATCATAGCTATTGCGAACTATGTTCTTAACGATTTAGGCAAATTATTAGTATTTTTTTTTTTTTTTTTTTGTTGCTACATCAAAAAAGTTTTGTAGTTGCTTAGTTGAAGAAATCCGTAGTTAATTTTTAATAGATTCAATTAATTATTATAGTTACTGGCAACTACTGTCTTATCAATATTTATATTGGTGGAATTGTAAACAAACTGTTGTTGTTTTGAAATTGTCATGATAAGAATAATTGTCAATTAATTCCTAATGTTGAGCAATTTTATGGAGGAAAGGGAAAATTTCTATTGAAATACGAGCATGATCTCTATCAAAAACTATTTATTATTTTAACTATCTTAGGGGAATGCCGGAGCAAATACGGCCTACCATGAATAATAAATTTAAGATAAGTTTAACACTTTGGCAAACAAATTTCTTTACATCCCATGAAACATTCAGTAAACTTATACGCATACTATTTTCAGTCTCACTTAACGAGACCCACACTCCGACTAGTCGAAGTGTTCGTAGATGCATCGAGGTCACTGCTGCTCAAATAATACCGTTGTATCGGGGGTTGAACCCGCCATCATGTGAACAATAGTCGCGTGTACTAATTACCGCGCCACAGTTGGTCACAAAAACTAAATTTTAGATGGAAATATCTTGAAAGGTATTATTCGTATGAAAAAGTATATTTTCCCGTAAAGAAGTTGCTTTTCATATTGAAAAGAATATTGGAAGAAATTCTTCATATGATGAAGATATATATATGAAGAAGTGTCATTTATAACATTTATATATGAAAGGTACCTACAACGATACTGTCATCCATGCACATTTCTTCATAAAAAGTATTCTATATTATACTCACCTTTATGAGAAATAACCCCCTACACACCTTTCTTCTTGAAAGTATTCCTCATGACATTTTTCTTCAAGAAAAGTATTTTTCATAAAATGTAGAAATGTCTTCCCTTGCATATCTTCCATAGCCACATACGAGTACTATTACATAAAAACGTGTCTTCCTTTTCTCTTTTCTATGTATAGAGTGCCCATTAAAAAAGGTTATTGCTTGTTTTATTTTCAGATATGCAAAACTGACCTTATAGACATGTGCCATGACCGACTTAGGATGATGCCTTAATGTTCCTGCAAATAAAAATATATTCAAACATATTATGTATATTTAAATATGTTATTTATTTATTTAATAAATGTAGGTTTTATACAATTACTTGCTATTTCCTGAACAATTCTAACATATAATAATTGCTATTGCTATTGCTATTGCTATTTACTTCTAACTGGTTCTTTCACATCAATTATGCTCTTAATTAAATTGGACACTCTAGTTAATACCAACTAATTCGCATCAACTACACGTTAGTTAGAGATATATCAACTATGATGTAGTTAATATTGTAGTTCATATCAACTATGCGTTTTTTTTTTTTTTGTGTTGTATTAATATTTTTCATGACCGAGTGTAGCGCGATGACAAGGGCACAGGACTATCGCCCGCATTATCGCGGATTCAAACGCGTAATCACATCTGAATACAATTATATATAGAAATATATATAGGGTGAATTATTTAGGCGTGCTTTTCTCAGTCTGAAAATTCCATGACATAAAAAAATGTCAAAATTATTTTAGTTCAGTACTCTTATTATATTATATTTTTCATTATTATTGGGCATGGTGCTTGACATAACGGGCACTATTGACTACACTCTGGCTGAACCACTGTTACATATATACATGGAAATATAAAACGGTATGTTGACTTCTACACTGGCGGCTCAAAATTAAATGATCAGGTAGGTTTCGGAGCTTACCCCAAAGACCTAGGACTAAGTTTAGCGAGAAGGCTACCTGATCACTGTAGTGTTTATAAGGCTGAAATCTTAAGGTAGAATCGCTGATATATGTATAACGTCCTCACCACGGTGGGGATTAACATATTCTTTGACAGTCAAGCTGCCATTAAATCTCTAGATTCTGTGTTCCTGACCTCAACATCAGCCCTGAATTGCCGCAGTTTTCTTAATGAAATGGCTCAGCATTTTAAGATTCAACATGTCATGCTGAGCCACAGGGACATATCAGGAAACTGCAGAGCAGACGAACTGGTAAAACTAAGGACACAGACTCCAGCCGAGTTGGAGTTCGTGGGCATGCTTCTAGCTACTTTCAAGCTCTTACAGCGAGATAGAGCATATTTAGCAGCAAATGGTAGGTGGGCGTCTATCCGAGGTTGTAAACAATTCAGACAGATGTGGCCTCACCTAGATCTGAAGCGTTCACACACACTGCTATCGTTATCAAGCCCCGACGTCTCATTGCTTGTATCTGTCATGACAGATCACTGTCTGAATGGAATACATGCAGTGAGATTAAAGGTTGTGACTACTGACTTCTGCTGGAGCTGTAGGGATGAAGAGGAGGAGGAGTCCATGAAACGTCTTCTGTGCAATTGGATAGCCCTGGCGAACAGGCGGGGATCAACACTGGGGTCATATTTCTTTAGGCACCTAGGAGATTTAGGCGATATAGATATGTATTACTCGACTTAAGAACTTCTTGAGGTGCTCAGGATGGTTCAATGGGGGAAACTAGGGGCATCCATATCTCTAGTTTCCGTGGTATCACAGTGGACTATACAGTTTAAGTGAGTCTGTCTATTCAGACTGCCACACTGACCTTGGACATTTCATCACTGAAAGACTTAATACAATTAAATATAATGATCTGGATGACATTTGGTCTCCTTGGCATGAAAAATATGAAGCCATGGCATCATTCCAACAACAATTTGGCGAACAGTTCATATTACATTCCAGACTAGTCATGTGATAGGTTTTCTCTCCAAGATGATTAATACGAGTACACGCGACTATCGTTCGCCTGATAGTGGGTTCAATCCCCGATACAGATACGTATCATAATTTGAGCAGCGGTCAAATCAGGGCGAACAATTTGCGTGGTTAATTAATCGTCAAGTCTAGTTAATGCTTCTTAAGCTATGACCTTCGGAATTGTCGTTAAACTGTAGGTTCCTTTGAGCGCGTTTAAAAATTAGATGCATGTTAGCTCACTGAATGTGAAAAGCCATAGCTCATACAAGGGAACCTGTTTTTTTACCAGACACCAGTAATACCCGTCTCGCTGTGTAGCACGGAACCTTGAGAGTCTTCGTCTGAAAAATTCTTAGTAAAACATGGACTCATTCACGCTAATGGAATAAATTGTCAGCTGCATATATATTGATATCAACATGGTCAATCGCATCCAAATACAACAATTGCATTGATTGACGCTCCAGCACGAGAAGTCTCCAGCAATGAACTGGATAGAATGTACAGATAAAGGCTCCTTTCGAGGACCCAGTTTCTGACACCTGATGTAACGAAATAGAGAAGAAACCCCAGAGTCGAAGTGCTTTTAAGTCGTTACTATATTAGACACATATTAGACGATATTCGTTAAAGGGGTGACATTGTGACGAATTAATCCGACAGATTTAACTCTATTTGTATATAATTTGCTTGCATTTTCATACTAAACATTTGTCATGTCTCGCAAATGGGCTTAAGTCTGTGAAATCAAACTGTTATTGTGTCATCACAATGATTTGTTAGACAGACAAATGCTTGGTTAACAATGGACATCCCCTGAGGCTACTTACTCTACAATGAGTTTGCTGCACAAAATAAACACTGCAAACTATGAATATTATTTTTTTTTTAAGAAAAACGCTTAACATCTCTTACTACGCTCAATAAGAGCAAAAAAAAAAGATTCTTTAGAATCTACTACTCGTATAACGGTTGGCTCATATCTTTTCTGTCGTCGACTGTCCACAGGCTTTTGTCTCATATCAATTTCACTCTCTTATAGAACATATCGCTAACAAGAGCTTAATAAGACTTTCTTAAAAACATAAAGACTACTTGGAAAAAGCTGATAAGAAGAGTAAATAAAATACAAAATGAAAATTAAAAGAAACTTAAACTTACGAGATGTCGAGCATTAAATAGTCATCATTAAGCTACGCAAGCAGCAGTAATAATTGGAAAACAAAATTTAGAGAATTCAGAATTCACATTAATCCGAAAAATAAAAGAATTTTGAAGACCTAGATAAACTCGTGACCTTCATAAGATGTTGAATTTTAAATTATTTGTGATCTTATCTGTCTTCTGTGGCTTCATTGGAGCCGTACCGCAATTTTGGAAAATGAATACCTTAAGTGAAAGAGATATGTTCATATTGGATGTCAAGAGTACTATGTCAGCGGGAATTTGCTATAAACAAGTGGAGTAGGTTGCCCTGTCATTACATATATGTGGCTCGCACTAATTTCTGATTAATATTCTGTCTCTTGCACCAGAGCCAGGGCTAATGACCCTGAATTACGTCTACGCACTGTGTCGTTTTGTTGTCCGGGCTACAAACGTAATCGTTTGTCACCGCATTCAGTGAAGTGTGATCCAATTTGTGAAGAGGACTGCAGCAATGGCATCTGTGCCGGCCCCGAAGAATGTGAATGTTTTCCTGGCTATACACGCCGAGGCGGCATTTGTGAAAGTATATATTGAAGAATTATAAGACTTAAAAAACTTTGTTAGCTGACCTGTTAAAATAAACTTACAAATTTCTAAAAACTTGAATATGGTTACAATGATTTCAGAAGTTGGCCTCAAACATAACTGAATGGGCAATAGGTTTGTTATAAAGGGTAAAAGTTGAAAACACTGTAAATTTATCTCAATTGTAGTATATGTTACAAAAGTCCAATTCATAATATGGCTAATTTTATGTATTGTCAGTATATGAGAAGCGCTGTAAAATATATTGCGGAACAATTTAACAATCAATTTCAATTTTACGTAGCACCAATTTTAAAAAATAAAATTTAATTTAAACTTAAATTTAAATTTAATTTTTTTTCGACGGCATACAAATGTTTATAGATATCAATGTTTTATAAGTATCTGCGGCATTTCACTCAAATTTGTAAAAGCTCGGCCATAATATTTACTCAAACCAGGAATATACAGTGCTGTGTAGTTTGGCATCATGTATCTCCTGAATCCATAACTCCAACATTCCTGGTATTGCAATGCAGATGGCTTAAAAATATACCTTTATAAGCTGAAAATTTCTGTAAAAACCATCTGATTGATTCTGAGTTAGAGCGAACCATATTATTTTAAGCTTCATTTTGCAAATACTCAAGTATTGGCGTGCTATAACTAGGTTTCAAAAGGACAAAGTTATTCCAACAAATATTTCATAAAAGCCACTTGGAGTTTTTTACTTATTTTCCTCCCATTCGAATGTATCTTTAAACTTTAATTACCCACATTATTATCATTTTGTCAAACTTATTAATTGATTTAAGTAATTATTACTTCAATATATAACTATAGCAATTAATCGAGCTTTATGTGTTAAAATTCATTCAGAATTGGTCATTGTCCGCTTGGATCAGGAACATTCTACGGTATAGTTTCACCTTATATACTACTGGAACCTACAGCTTTCTTTGCGAGATTATCACGTTAGTTTAAGTTAAATTTAAAATAGGTTAGTGTAAGTTAAAGTGTTTTGTCCTGGTAAATACACAACTGAACATATATCCACAATAAGACAAATCTTGGTAAAGACCCAAGGAAAACAGACCGACATATGCCACCTTTTTCGTCGACTGAAGCTGTCCTTAGTGCTCCGATACGTCCTGAATGATCCATATAACAAGCCATGACCGAGTTTGAAATTCTTGCGGAAGTTTTAGGACACTAGCTGACACAAAGTATTTCACAATTGTAAAAAGAATATCTTAGTCAGTTATTTTACACTAAATGAGGATTTCGGCTGGGTGACAATCTATCGTGAAATACTTTCAACATACTTTTGAAGATGATTATGAGAACAGCTGCAGATAATACGACTGTTATCATCTTCAACAGAAGCTATATATTTCTTGGGTATGTTGATGATTTATATATACATCATTGACAACCTGTCAGATGTTAATGCAGTCTCCTCAAATATTGGAAGTTAGACGAAGTCAGCAAAATTGGGTTAGATGATAAACGAAAAAAAACAAGTTTGTTTCGACCACCAAGGAGTCTACTCATTTGAAACGCTAAGGGGGCATTGAAAATTATAACTTTGAGGTAGAATGGATGAACTCATGTGCCTTATCTCTGCCGGAAATAAAACTAATGATGACTAATCCTCCTGAAGATTAGGAGAAGGGTATTATTTGTGAACAGATGTTGCTGGGGAATTGGCAAGCAGTTTAAGGCAATTTACGATAGTTTAACCGTACCAGGATTCTTGCTGTATAGCGCATAATCCTGGGTTATGACACAAGTGAATAAATCAGTGTTGGAAGTAATCGAGACAAAAATACTCCGGAGATTATATAAACCCATCATTCTTGACGGAGAGTATCAGCGTCCTGTTAATCAAGAGCTGCTTCAGTTGCATACCGACATCAATGAAATCAAATGCATTAAAATACAGCTATTGCGTTGGCTGCGTCTTGTTGTTCGATTGTCCAGCGCAAAAAGTCTTCTACAGTGAACTCAATGGGCAGCGCAGAAGAAGCCCATCAAACTTGAAAAGAGCAGATTTTTGAAACACAGTCAAACTTATTGTGACAAATTGGAAAAGGAAAGCAGAAGATTGAAGAGCTTTAAATCATTTTCCACATGCGATCTATAATAAATAAGAATGTCTATCCAGTCGAAGATCGAAGCGCTTTAAAAAGTTTTCCACATGCGATCTATAATAAATAAGAATGCCTATCCAGTCCCCATCTAATTTAGCTATATCCATTTGGAAAATATTTTACTCATGCCCAAATTTTCTTGTAATAGCGAATATACTGTCTTTTGATGTTTTTGTAATATCGCTTTCTGATTACCGACAGGATTTTTTGATAGTTTCTGGTGTTACCTCTTTCGGACATCTACTGTGTTCAGTATCATGGATGCCCATACGACCTCGGTTAAAATGGGCAAGCCAATAACAAGTGGACGTAATGGACTAAGAATATCGATTTTTAATTGGAGTCGACATCTGTGTGTTAGTCTTAGGATTTTTTGGCCGATGACCTAAACATATTGAATATATATTAAATTTATGTTGTTCCCTTTATACTCATTTCAGTACCGTAAATTGTACATGCATTGATCTCCATCAAGGCCGGGGAGCTCATTATGTATTGAAACATTAACGAAAAATCATTCTTAAATTACACTTGGAAATTAACTTTGTAAAAGATCTACTTATTCGTTTTGTCCATTTCTTTCTATTTCGACTTTATGACCCACTTTCAATTGAGGTCATTTAATATATTATGATAAGCTAACTCGGCACCTCGATCTTGAGTTCTTGCTTTTTTCTATTATTCTCAGCTTTGGATTTCAGAAATACATTTTAATTAGTCTATGCACCATGTGCAGTGTGATATGAATAAGAGTGTTGCATTGAAAAAGTTCATAGACGATAACAAACCAAAGATTACACTCTGGCTTTGAAAATGTATTCAGATTGCAAATGTGAAATGTTTTCAAGTAAAGAGAAAGAAAGAGGGAGGCAAAAAAAGACATGTAGGTGGCCTCAAAGTAGGCTTTACTTTAAATTGCATTTAATGATCTCTTAGGATGTTTTTTTTGAAGTAAAATTAACGTTTATTCATACGCAGCACAGATGGAGAAACAAGAGTGTTCGGCGGAATTAGTACGATATGTCTTAAAATCTCATAAAGCATTCAGAAAACAACGAATTTTTGTAATGCTATAAGATTTGAAATTGAAATAAAGCATAATAAAACAAATATGTGTTGAGCAAATGAGACAGCATTTGATAGATAATTTTATGATATTTTTAACCAATGCCGCGATCCGCATTTCTTCCGCCTATAGGCAACGCCGTAAGTCTAATATGGCATGCTGAAAATAAAAAAGTCGGACGTTTTAGCTTGGAACTTTCACATTGGCCATAAAAAAGCAAAAAGGTTCAGTCAACGGACATCCTAAACTGAGGCAATTCGAAGATTCCAATAAATTAAAAATTTTAAGCAAACAACAGTAAATTGGAATTCCTAACATTTGTCAAGAAAAATGGTTGTTTCAGCACACTGAGACTTCTGAACTTCCCTATTGAAAATTGGGGGTCTTAGCAAATTAACACCTTTACATTTTCATGCAGAAAAACTGGAGATCCAATCAATTTAGATGTTCAGTCGTCCGCTTAGAAAAGTCATTAAGCAGAAATCATTAGCGTTTTGTGTATGGACTTTTAGATTTTCGGTCAGAAAAGTTGGAGGACCCTGTAAACGACCACATTTAGCTATTCGTACATATAAGTTGGAGAGCTCAGCAAATTGAGACTTTTAGGTTTTCGTTTACACAAGTTATAGGTCTGATTCAAGTGAGGCCTTCCGTTTTTGTATAGGAAAGCTGAAAGCCTCATCAATTTTTCGTATAGAAAAGTTGGTAAGACCTTTAGCTTTTCGTATAGAAATGTGGAAGGTCTCGGTTTACCGAGACCTATAGCTTTTCGTATAGAAATGTGGAAGGTATTGGTTTACCGAGACCTTTAGCTTCTCGTATAGAAAAGTTGGAAGTCTCGTTTTATCGAAACCTCTACCTTTTGTCATAGAAATGTGGGAGGTCTCGGTTTACCGAGATCTTTAGCTTTTCTTATAGAAATGTGGACGGTCTCGGTTTGCCGAGACTTTTAGCTTTTCGTATAGAAATATCGCGGTTTACAGAGACCTTTAGCTTTCCGTATAGAAATGTGCGAGGTCTCGGTTTATCGAGACCTTTAGCTTTTCGTATAGAAATATGGGAAGTCCCGTTTTATCGAGACCTTTACCTTTTGGCATAGAAATGTGGGAGGTCTCGGTTTACCGAGACCTTTAGCTTTTCTTTTAGAAATGTGGAAGGTCTCGGTTTGCCGAGACTTTTAGCTTTTCGTATAGAAATATCGCGGTTTACCGAGACCTTTTGCTTTCCGCATAGAAATGTGGGAGGTCTCGGTTTACCGAGACATTTAGCTTTTCGTATAGAAAAGTTGGAGGTCTCGTTTTAGCGAGACATTTAGCTTTTCGAATAGAAATGTGGGAAGTCTCAGTTTGCCGAGACCTTTAGCTTTTTGAATAGAAATGTGGGAAGTCTCGGCTTACCGAGGCCTTTACCTTTTGGTATAGAAATGTGGGAGGTCTCGGTTTATTGAGAGCTTTAGCTCTTCATATAGAAAAGTGTTAAGTCTCGGTTACCAAGACCTTTAGCTTTTCGTATGAAGTAAAGTAAACTGACACCTTTAGCTTTTTGCATTTACCTCTTTCATGTAGAAAAGTTGTTTACTGAGTCCTTCTGAGCTTTCGCATAGAAAAATTAGAGATTTCGCTAAACGGAGACCTTTAACTTATCGTGGATATATTATAGAAACTTTATATATTATAGAAGCTGAGATCTCTACCATTTCGCTTTTTCAATTGAAAGTTTGAAGCTCACAGTAAACAGACATTTTCTGCCTTTTTAGAAATTTGGAACTCCGATTAAATCGAAATCTTTGGACTTTCGTTCAAAACATTTATAGGACTCAAAAAACGGAGACTGATACTTTTTCTTTTGGAAAGGATAGAGGTCTCAGTAAACTGAGATCAGACACAGCCACCCAAGCGTCCGCTGGCACCATAGTAGTCGCATCACTTGACCTAGGAGGAATTTCCCACGAAAATATATCATAATTCTGGACTAGTAAAGTCATAATTTGAGAAAAATTAGTCTAATTTTATATTTTCCACATTTATTCGTTAATTAAAATTACTTGAATCTGTATAATTTTGTATAGGATGTGAGTACGTTTATTCTAGATGTGAGTACGTTTATCGAATAGTTCAAAAAAAAAAAGATTTTCTGGTGCAAAACTAAAATAATTCGATATATTATAGACGGTAGAAACCGTTTTTGACACATCGATTTCTCTCGCCGTGAACCGGTACTTCGTCAACGCCACCGGGTACCGCAGCCCATGATAAAAGCTTCGGCCTGGCGGGATTTATGCTGCATGTCCTACTTTGTACTTGCCCACTTTCTTCGTAAAATTCATCTACATTTTAAAAATTTAAAAAAATTTAACAAGTTTTTTTTCACTACATTAGACTTTTCATAGATACAACATCCAAAATTCGGTGCGGTTAAGGTCTTTATTGAAAACATTTTCAATGATAGGTTCTCACAAACGGCAAAAAGTCACCCAACATAAAATGTTGACCAATCAACAAATTAAATTCATCCACAAAATCGGTGTTCAGCTTTTGATGACGCATTGAGGCGTAAGTAGTAACTTTATCGGGCGATAAACACTGGTTGATAAAACGCGTCGTACCGACTTGACAGCGACAGCGTCCCTTCGCATTGCAATAGCCCAGTTCACATTTCTGATACGACTTAAAGGGTCCATCAACTATCGAGCAACCACAGACGCCAGGGGCTATGCATTTGCCATAGTAACCGCAACCGCTAAAAAACATACATATGATATGTTTCAAAAAAGTTTTACCAGTAATGTAAAATAATATTTGAAAAGGAAAGTTAAGAAATTTTATTAATGTGCTGAAAAACGCATGCAAATTGATAGATGAATATTATTGAAACTGTACCCTTAGATTAGAAAGCGGTTAGCATAAGCCTAATTTATTAAATTTTCTTTTGAACAGTCCCAAGAGCTTCGGCCTTCTGTAAAACTTTTTCAATTCATCACACCATATTTAAACAGTATTTCAAAAGTCTAATTCTTTCAAAGTTTGGTCGCTCTTCTCCGTCTTCCCTGTCAGCCATCGAATTTAGCCAACGCAATCACTGTATTTTCATACGGCACATAGTTTATAAGACGTCGATACTGTCGGTTCTATATACTTTTCTGACTGTTATTCTTGGATACTCCCAGAACTGATTCATCCAGGATTCTGCGTCATACAGCGCTACTGATAGGACTAATGTCTGGCACAATTGGTTGACTTTGTTCTTTGAGAAAGGCCTTGCAATCAAATTACCTGCTAAACCCATATATAGGGTTATCTATTTGAGCTGTTAAATAGCTGTCATCTGAAGTGTTATTTATTTAGTAAGAAGAACACGTAAAATAGTTAAAACTTACTACAAAACTGCTGATTTAAGCGTGGGCTTACAAACGAACGAATTTTCGTTGGCGATGAAGCTAATTTCTCACTCAGTGGTTGTGTCAATAAGCAAAATTGCTGCATTGGAGTGTGGATAAACCGTGGCATCCGGAAAAAGTGGCTGCTTGGTGTGCATTATGGTCTGGAGGTATCATTGGGACGTATTTTTTCAAAAACCCCCTCAAAAGGGTCTACTGCTGCACCAATCTAGAGGCGGTTATTTAAATGACATTACATTTCGTATATAATGGCAAGGTCCAAGCATTGTAATGAAAAACATTTTCATCGAAATCATAGCTTTATGTGTGTCTTATTTAACTTTACTTGGATATCTGTTAGAAAATAATCTCAAACGCTTCGGTTTTCTGTCGTCCTTCCTCAATTCGTCGCATCGCTTTTTCATAGCGTTTCAAAGTATGGACCTTCCAATGGAGTTTTGCTCGCCCTCTTCTGAACCGCCAATAAAATTCATTGTGAGTGACTTTTTGTGCTGGGGTTTTTTTTTTTTTTTTTTTTTGCTGCATTTTTCTTCAATTGACTACATCCAAGTCGGTGTTCAGCTTATGGTTAGTGTATCACCGATACTCTCCATTTTTCGGAAATGTTTTCTTTCGAAAACTACCAAAATTGTTTCATTCATGTGTGCCACAACCTACGATTCTCTGCCATACAACAAGGCAGGTAAAGCTAATCACAGATAGAGTTCGATTTTTGATCGGCAAGATAGGGATTTGTTATTAAATCGCTTGCTAAATCAATAGTAACATCGATTTCTGATACACTCTACTCCTGGTCTCCAAGCTTACGTCTTTAGTTTTATTTTGAGTGAGGCCAAAGTAGTCGGCCAGACCAGAGTTTTAGATTCATAGTTTCACTGACCACCGATATAAATAACTTGGTTTTGTCCCTATCACAAACTCATTTTTGCTGACTCCTTCTCAATGCCTGAGAAGGCTGCAGTAATATCTCATACTTTTCTACCAATATTATCTATATCTTTATCATGTGCAGGCAGCATATGGCTATTGTAAGGGTTGTTCCGGTCATGTTAGCTGCGTCTTTCGATATAATCATCTCCAACAGCACACAGAAGAAGTCGCACAATAGGCTGTCGTCCTGTCTAAATCTTCGTTTAGTATAAAATAACTCATTTAGGGTTTTGCCTATATTTATCAAAGACTTGATGTCAGTCTAGGTCATTCTACTAAAATGTACATGCTTCGCAGGAGTTCCAAGCCCGGCCATGACTTCGCACAGTTTTTGCGTTAACGAATGTTCATGACGTTACAGTTCATGACTTAGTCTGAATATCTGCTAAGTTTATCTAAAACCGAACTAATAATACCCTATTACGTCAGATAGAACAGACTCGATTGGACCTTATATAAAATACTAATATTAAGATAGTTGATACACACACTGGGATAGCTTTCCTGAACGAAGGACTTAATCCATTTAGATTTCCATCACCGGACATTCATTTATTCAGTCAGTCATACGTAGGAGCTGATGTATGTTGATTATTAGCTGATTGCCACCGGTCTAAAACAATTCTATCGGCAGGCCATCGACACTCGCAGTTTTGTTTTTGTTTTTTTAGGCCGTGACACTGATATTCTGATATCTTTTTGATCCGGTGCTGAGCAACATATAACATTGTCGGTAAATGGTCGGTAATTGACTTCTTCACTTATGCTGCTATCCGAAACTGATAGCTTCTTAGAATGCTCTGCCCATATTTTCAGTATACTCTGCTTATCTTCGGCCAGGTTTCCCTAGGACGAGGTTTCCCTAGGTTCCAGTTAAACAAACTTTGTCTTGAGCTTTTTGGTAAAATTTTCGACCTTTACTTCGATTCCTGCTCCCTCCTATACCATTGCTCTTCCTTTCTTTCTCCATAACTATTTGTTCGGCCTAAAAATCGGCGTGCCTTCATTCTCTTCTTATTTTAGCGTTCTCTCATTTCATACGCTACAATTGGCCGCAGTGTTGCCATATAAGCGGCATACTTTTCTTCAGACACAAGCGCCTTTTTTGCGGCTATTGCCATCGAATGTGCAATAATATGTTGCATCTACTTGTCCGTAACATCAAGATTAGGAGTATTTGCTCGAATACTCGTAAATGACAGAGCTTGTTGGAGTAAGTTGTGGCTATCTCGGGGGTATGGAGCTTACCGAACTCTAGCTTTCTTGGGCTTGGATACATACGCATTTCCCTTTGTACAATTTCATCCGTACCTTAACTGCAACCAGGTGGTGATCCGCGGCTATGTTGGCACCATAGATCACCCGATCGTCCATGATACTATAGGGTGGAGCTTAAGTAACGTTAAAATTTGATCAGTAAATACATTTTTTGTTTAAGGCTTTTTTTCCTCTCTTTACAGAATTAATAAAATAATACTTATGAAATTTATGATGGTAAGGCTCAGCACAGAACAAAGAACCAAAGTTGTTCAATTTTACGTTGAAAGTCAGCATTCGATTATTCAGATTATATCAATATGTTTTTCATGTCCGAAATGCTCCTAGCGCTCCAACAATCTAGCGATTGGTTCAGCCCTTTGCGCAACAAGGGGCTGTCTGTGATCTTCCGCTTGCTGGAAGACGTCGTGCAGTTCGAAATGAAGTAACCACTGCTCGAGTGCAAGCAAGTATTGATGAAAATCCCGAAACTTCCACCAGACGACTTTTTCAGCAGTTAGAGATGTCTAAGCGGTCTTTGCAAAGAATTTTACATATGTTACATCTTTTCCCATATAAGATGCAATTGGTTCACGAGTTAAAACCAAATGATGCACAAAAACACATTCAATATAATCGCCGTTAACGTTACTTATGCGCCAGCCTTTAGAAGTATGTGTTCTGTTTATTGCAAGCGATTAATCTGGTTACTCGTCTTGTCATCAAAAGATAGCCACTTTGCCTTGTGAATATCTTTATGTGGGAATCTGTCTGCACTTACTGCTGTTATGATATGCACCGTTGTGGAAGGAACAATTCGTTTTCGGATGTGTTGCTATGTAGGCTGGATTTTTCGACTGTTGGACTAAGAACATCTTCCCTTCACATTGGGGAATATTGGGATTAAAATCTCCTAGAATTTCTTTTTGTGGCCAGTACCGCTTCTTTTAAGCTCTCGTAAAACATGACTCTGATCTCTTCATCTGTTTCTTCCGCACACAAGTCGACTTGATAAAAAAAATACTTTCAAACTAAAGACATATTCAGACAAAAAGATACGCTGATCTGTCCATCTCCCGAAAATGCTGACAACAAATTCCTTTGATACAGCAAACTAAATAAATTCCTCCATATATAATGTGAATGCAATTAAAGCAATTAGAATCACCCAAAAATAAATGGAGCGTATCCGAATCTAATTTTCTAATAGGATGTTATGAAAGGCATCCTAACATGCATGCTTACATGTATTCTACTTGTACTTACTGTTTGCATATAGCTTCACATTTCGGTCCATTACGTTGATAACCATTAAAACATCGGCATACGCCAGGAGCTATGCAAACACCATTCTCGCAATCAAGACCACAATCGGGCAGACAGGATGTCGTCTGATTGTCATATTTATAGCCATCCTGACAAATACATTTGTTGCCTTTGGTATGAAAGCCATTATCGCAACGTCTAAGAAAAGAGAAACAAAACTTAAACAAAATTAAAATAAAAAGAATATTAGTTTTCCATAAACATCCCATCTAAACAGGAATTTTAAATTTTCCAAAAAATGTGTACAAAAACAACCGACAGAGGTCAAATATTTGCAATTTCTATATTTAGGAACTAAATGGGCACTAGTAACTGAACATCTTCAATATTAAAAAAAACAAGGAATATTTTGTTAGTTAATGACAACCAATTATGTCCCATAACATAGGCGCTCTATGCAAACATTCCATCTCTTACCCACAATATCATAGGATATCGTCGCTGTCATGTAACCCATAATGAAATTGACAATGATAAAGTAAAGATAACAATATATTATGAATTTAGCAGTGTTAATGTCACGTCGAAAAAAGTGTGAGAAGAACCATATCGTAACTGTCTTTAAAAAGGGTTATCTTACAATTTTATGAATCAGACATATTTCTAGACCGATTTCTTCTCCTTAATTTCATTTTTGTAATGACTGCAAAATAGATTTTTTACTCACTTTTGCTTTGATTTTTGAAGTATAAGAAAAATATAAAATAATTTGCATACTTGTAGGAAATTTGATTCGTTCGTTCGTCCCAAACATGACTGAAAAATAAAATATTTTGGTGAAAAGTATCGGGAATTGGTCTATAAAACACAAACTATTTACTGTTCATTCGAATTTATTGTAATTGCTTCAAAGTAGACCTCCTCTAAAATAATAACACCTAGACCAACAAATAATCCAGTTATCAAAACATTTTTATTTTTCAGCCGGATTTCCCGGAAAAGATTTTAATTTTCGTTGCGAATTCTTCTTCATACCTTCTGACTGCAAACAGATACTTCGAAGCGGTAATTTGATAATTCGATAACATTTGCTATGTTTTCTGGACAGAAAACTAGTAATAATTTCACACTTGTGAGATAGTGTGTTTTGGTGGCACTAAGTTCATGAATTTTCTTTCCATAAATGTGGAATTTTTCAGCGAATTTACTCTTTCAAACGCCATATAACGCTCAGATAATGTTGTTTATTTACCGTCTGATGTTCTGGGAAGAACTCTGAATGCATAACATCGGAATATTCAAGGAAAACAGCCAACACTATCATGATTTTTAATCAATTTTGTCGTGTTTTCTTTGAGTTTAGCTCAGTTGGAAATCGCCATTCCAAAGCTTATTGACTGATTTGCAGCACAAACTCGTAAACTTATTACACTTCGTCAACAATTATGAGGCTTTTTATGAATGTAGAGATAAAATTGACTCCTTGTACCATGTTCTAGCATTAGTCTTTGAACGACAATTTTAGAAAATTCTAGTCTTTCGGAACTAGTCGGGCGGCAATAATTAATGGGACACTGAAAGCTCAATACTTATCACTCTCAAATTTAAAAGAAATTTGCAGTCACCATTCTCAAGTTAACAACGATAAAGTGAAGATATCGCTGCTAACTTAAGTTAATGACCGGTCGGAGCCAGACAAATGTTTCACCACATCTCAACTGCTTTTATTGCACTGTACCACTCATATGCACGTGGTTTTGACAAGGCAATTGTAAGGATTCTGTGACATTTTCAGAGATTCGACACATGAAATTCCATTTGCAATATAAAATTTGAGATACATTCTACGATCGATATTTTAGTCAGCATAAAAATTAGAAAACATACCAAAGATGAACTGACAAAAGCGAGCACTGTAAACAAATTAAATGACGGATTCGGGACAAATTCCGCATCAGTATAGAGGACAGTACTGTCAATACAACGACCAAAGAAATTTTAACACTCCCTTTAAATGAGTTTTGTAAATGATAAATATTCTGTATGTTTTTTTTTTTTTTTTTTTTTTTTTTTTTTGATAAAATGAATGACTCTGATTCCTCAGTTCCTCAGATTGTTTCCTAGGTGTTAGGAATAGTCTCTTAGATAGTACAATTAATGTATGATAGGTGGCGTATGCGTATTTTCAGTCAATGGAAAGTCTTGGAGTTCAAAAGGGGCGCGTTAGTCATTTTAATACATTAAAACTGAGCCCATATTGGATAATAGAAAACTTTGCGATAGTATTTAATTTACTTTTTTGATTTTTCATGGAGCGACCAATTTTTCCGCATCCCAAATGATCAGATCTTAGGAGATGGCACTCATATCAAACAATTTTTTGAAAAAATAAGTCCTAATTTTAGTCTATAACCTCGTTATAACGATATACACCTACCAAATACAGAGAATAAAATACAAATATTTACTTACAAGAATCCCAATAGCTCACACACAGTTCCATTCGCCTTTTTGCCATAGCCATGGAAACATTCACAAAGATTGGGACCGACACAATGACCATAGCCACAGTCGGGAATACAAACTGGCTGACAACCCATTTTCGCTAACTCTGGTCGATTTGATCGTGCGAAGCCTTCGGCACATTCACATCTATTGGGCTCTATGCAGATTTCATTGCGACCACAGCCCAATTCGCATACTGGCAGACAATACTTTTTGGTAGGATCCAATTCATAGCCCTTGTTGCAAACACAGGTACCATTCAAATAACACTGGCCATTGGGGCAACCCAAGGGACAAATGGGAACACAGTCATTGCGGTGATTTAAAACAAATTCATCAAAACACTGACAGACACCGCCCTCCAAACAGAAACCATTTTGTTGGCACTTTTTACCACAGTCCGGTACACATTTGCTCCAATCGAAATCGTAACGTTTAAAGCCCTGACAACAAACTTCGATGACATTATAGAAGGGATCATTGGTGCTGTTGCCCACAATGGGTACGTCCTTTTCAAATTGGAAAAATACTGCGCTAAATGGACACAAGTGTGAATTATCAAGTAATTATTTGCGGCTGATGTTGTCATTATTTGCATAATTCACTCACGGTACTTCCTTCGTACATTTGGGGTAAATAACATCCTTCCGTGGCAGTGAAAGACCCGGAGATCTTATGAATGGCTGTTTAGTAGTTGTCGTTGTTGTATAGTGTTTACTCACATATTCCGTTTGTATACAATTTAATGTTGTAATCCATAGGAATACAAGAGATAAGATCGTTGTGATTAGTGAATTACTTAGCAATTTTGAACTCGTCATTTGGTACTGGCTAGAATTGCGTCTTGTCTCAATTGTCTTAGGTCGCAAGTACGACTGACAAGTAATTGTTTGATGTTCTGTTTCTAGAGAATATTGTTATAATCCAATGAGTTGTTTTAACAGATAAGAGATCGATGAGGAAGAGCGTTTTTTATTAACAGAATTCAATAAGAGTTCGTAGTTATAATGATTAGGAGGCTCTGTTAAATTCGAGATTCTCTGTGAAGCAATTCAAAAATGAAGACTTTGAAACCCCAAGAAACATTCTAGCAGCTAGTTGGTCTACTCACTCTGCTAAGATTTTCATTTTACAGCAATGTTAACGTGTTGATTTTGCCCGGCAGGATATCGTTGGGTGTTTCTCAAAAGTTAAAAATTTATTAGTCGTTAAGTGAGAGTAAAAATTTTCTGCGAGCCAATATGTAAAATCTGAATACAGTATCAGAAACAGAAACAATACACTCGGGCATATGCTACTATGATGAAAAAATAAGTTCAGTTTTTATTTGTTTTCAACAAAATAATTATTTATTGGTTTAATTCTATTTCATTACCTTCAAAGTGTTTTCTTGAATACAACTCATTAATAACAACATTTTTTCAATCCTCGAAACAAGCCAAAAGTACAGTTTCTGCTATGGTCTTCAGAGCGCGCTACGACTCACGTTGAAACTCCCCAATCGCCACAAAACTGTGTTCACGGAGCGGTCTTTTGTATTTATGAAACAGCCAAAGTCGCATTATGACTAAAAATAAATTTCCATTTTACGTATTCAATTGTCTTTTGGGCTGCGCCGCGTACATTATAGAATGTAAATTGAAAATGCGTTGTTATCAGCACCAATTAATTATATTACCAATACAAAACCGATCGGTTATGAACCTAAACACATCAAAATAGACCGCGCAGTTTGATTTCTACACTCCAATGAAAAAGAAGATTAGCAATAATTTGTATGCCGTCTATCAAATAATGGAATCTTTACAAATATTTTACTTGATTTTCTATATGAAATTAATATGGGCCTATCAAAGCCGTATCGGTTATGACCATAAATTATACTATCCAAATGTGGTCTACAAGCAACCCCCTTCATTTGGAGAACAAAGAAAACCAAATTTTTATAAACCAATTCCCTGGATAGCACGTAAGTCCAAACACAACGCAGAACCATCGGCAAAGAGTAGTCCATGCGTCGAAAATATTCTCCGTATTGCCGCAGAAGAAATGAAGAAGCGTACTTGTCAAAATTGTAAACCTAGTGGAAATGGTTGGCATGGTTCGGTCTATTATCCCATCCAGATGTATTCATTCAATCAACAAAATAAAAGCCCCAATGACACCGCAAACGACATCATATCTCGTGACCAAATAAGGCGCCATCAATCTGGAACCAGAGGCAACAGAGGCTGAAGCGTTAAAAGGTCTATTTGAGGATAGCAGCGAAGAACCTCAAATATTTAGATTAATAATACTCGTATGTGGATATATCTGACGTAAATAAAGTGTACATGAATTGAAACGTTTCACATTACATCGTTGGGTTGGCGGGCTCATGGAGTTTTAGTCGCTATGAATCACTTCGACGGGAAGCGTCTCGCATTTTGCGTGCGCTCATTTTACGTTTGATTTCATAGCAAGGCTTGCATTTGCTAATGAAATGCTTAATCGATTTTCCAATTTTAACAATATCCTTTTCTCTGACGAGGCTCATTTCCTTATGAATGGGTTCGTAAACCGTCAAAATTGTCGTTACTGGAACAGTGAAAATCCCAAAATCAAACACCAGAAACCATTGCATAGTCCTAAAGTGACAGTATGGGCAGCAATCTCTGGCAGAGGAATAATTGGTCCTTTTTTCTTCGAAAATGCGCGGGGCCAAAACGTCACGATTAATACCGAGCGCTACGTTGAGATGTTGGACGGATTTTTGGCTCCAGAAATTAAAAGTTCAAGAATAGTGAATTCCAGAACTTGGTTCCAATAAGATGGAGCTACTTGTCACACATCAAATGACTCCATGGCGGTGGTGAAGAAGATGTTCCCTGGCAGCATTGGAGCATTGTCTTCATGAAACAACACGTTCTGTTTCTCCAAATACAGCCTCTTTTGCATAATTTTATCATCTAAATGCTGCAATAAATTGGCATAATATTTGCCGTTGATGGTTTTTCCTCTCTGAAGATAATCGATTAAAATAATCCCATGCGCATCCCAAAAAACAGACGCCATGACCTTGCCTGCAAATGGAACCGTCTTCACCTTTTTTGAACACGATTCTCCCATTCCAGCCCACTGCTTTGACTGTTTCTTTGTCTCAGGTGAGAACTGGTGGACCCATGTCTCATCCGTGGTTATAAATCAATGCAAATATTCAACTTTATTGCAGTGAAACATCGTCAAACACTCTACTGAAACATCTTCACGACGCCGGTTTTGCTCTATTGAAAGCAAGCGCGGCAGCCATCTTGCCCAGAGCTTTCTCATATTCAAATCTTTGGTCAATATACGATGTACAGCACTTTTAATGCCTATCATTTTAGCAAGCTCAAGCACTTTCAGCCGACGGTCATCCAAAGCCATTTTGTGGATTATCTTAACCGTGTCTGGAGTGGACACCTCAACTAGTCGACCAATACGATGTTTGCCTTGGCAGCTCGTACGGCCTCGTTTAAACTCTGCTACCTATATTTTACAGTCGTAAACGAAGGAGCAAGCTCCTCCAGAGTAAAATCTAGCTCGACTTTAATATTGGTTGGAGACCTTTCAAATGGAAATATTGAATTACATAACAGTGACCAAGTTTTTTCATGTCTACAACTTCACTGAGATCGTTCAATTTTGATAGCTCAAATAGAAATACTAAACAACATTGCGCCTTGAAACTTAAAACATATGTTTAGTAAGGTTCCCACTTTTCACCAAAATAATTATTTTCAAACTACTGGCACCATGCATACGTCAGGTCGTAAGTTCGATAACGTGCTTGAGAGGGTACTAGAAGACGTGGAGTTATCCGACAAATTTTTGAAATTTCACAAAGGATTATAAAGCACGAATAAAGTTCATATAAATCAGCCAATTTGTATGGGGAATACCAGAAGGGATATGTTAATGCCATCTGTTTTCGTTCTGAAAAAAATAAGCTAAGAATGATATAAGATATAAAGCTAAGAATGTGGGTTGAATGGGTTAAATCGGTGATTCGTATAGAACGTACTAGAATGAGGTGCCTGGAATCGATCGATCTCTCCCAAATTTTGCTAAGCATAATGAAAAAAATACAATGGCCAAAAATGTATATTACTGCAGTCCGCGAATTAGGAGTTATATCCATTTTGCTCAAGTTTTACAAAGCATTACAATTCAATAGAATAGAAAAAAATTTGAAGTCTTGGAATTAGGAGTTGAATCGATTTTGTTCAAATTTTACCAAGCATTACAATTCAATACAATAAACAAACGTTTAGATTACTGCAGCTTACTAATTAGAAATTAGAAAGAAAATATTGATTTTCGTAAAGTCATTTATATGGAATACATCAGAAAGAAAGTGGCAATGCCATCCATTATCATTTTCAGACACTACTTTAGCAATCGCTTAACATGTTGACTTTAACAGAATTTAACAGAATTTAGAGCAACAGAATAAAAGATATGAACCTAAGAATATGTATATGCGATAAATCTGTCATTTTTATGCAAGTCACCAAAGGTTGTTAATCAGTCGATTTTTTTCAAAATTATTCAATCATTATGAAAAACTACAAACAAAAATGTAGGTTACTGTAGTCTTCGAATCAACAGATATAAAGGAAAAAATGCATTTCGGAAAATCGGTCAAATTGTATGTGAGGTATCAGAAGGGTATTGCCGATATATCCCATCTACAACGTCGGCTACGATTAAGCAAAATATTAGGCTGTGTCAAATTTTAAGCGGTTTCTTAAAGAATTATGGCTGTTATCGTGTCTATCAGCCAGCCAGCTAGCCAGTCAGCCTGACAGACGAAAATCGCTCAATCGTCTTAAAGACTCATACTCGGCATATTTTCATTCCTTCTTCTGGAGGTACCAAAATGAAAATTTGTATTTAATAATAAGAGGACAACAAACAAAGATGGGATATTACGATTATTGTTAGAACACTCAACATCAGTTTTCAAATGATTGATGAATGAAATTTAAGTAATAAAACTAACATCACGATAATCGTGATGTTAGTTTTTTACCATCGCTTATGAGATCCTGTCGAGTATTATATGAGATATACAAAACTCTGCTCTACCTGACTTAAATGAACTTTTTAGTGTGATTTTAAACCTGTTAAATCCACAACTTGCCGGATATTCACATTGCAAGAAGTCCCAAGAAAAACAGATCGACATACATAATCTTGACATCGCCTTAACACCTCGATTTGGCACAATTCATTTGAAGCCGTGATTGAGTTTGGTATCATTGCGAATCTAATATACCTTTGTGGAATGTCGCTGTCCTAAACGGGGTCCTCCTTGAAGATAGAAAAAAGTTTTTCTGAGTCGTTTTGCATCAGAAGAAGCCTTAGAGAAGGCTATACTCTACCGTGCGACATCTGTAGAATATTTATGGAGTTGATAATGAGGAAAACTTCGGTGAGCAAGCAAGCCTTAACAAAAGCTACATGCTTACTTGCGTACTCTGATGATATATGAAAATATTATATTAGGATATTAGAAAATGTCCAAATATTGCTACAACCTCCACATGTATTGAAAATAGGTTTGACTGTAATTAAACGAAAAAGTAAAGTATTGGATGTCAGACTAGAAATTGGGAGAAAAGAATTACTAGCAGGTAGGCTTGGCAGATTATCTAATGGCAAAGCCACTCTCAGTAGCAGACACTAGTCTTACAAGTCCTAAGGCACAGTATATTTATTGTTAATATTATTGTACAAAGTTAAATACACTAAACGAAAAAGTAATAATAAAAATATTGAGTAGCAAGTGCCGAATTTCCACCGTCTTCAATAGAAAATGAAAACGATGATTGAAAATGCATTTAGTATTTAGAAAATATTAATTAATATATAGAATTCTTATTTAACTGTGATAAAAAAAAATTGTGAATAAAACGCTGTAAAAATATGATTATCAATATTAAGAGAATAATAACGAAAAATGAGACTTTCTATTTATTATTAGAAAAACTATAAGTTTCCTATAAGAAACTCAACTCTACAATGAGAAAATAACAATTCAAATTTAGAGGTTTGACTGTTTATTAAGAAACGTAGAGTCTATATTAAGATTTTTCACTTCAGATTAGAAAATAAAGGGAAGAAATTTCAAAATTTTCTATTTAAAAATTACGTTTGGGCGTACTAACTATTGTTTCACGACAGTTTTTAGTACTAAGTGACGATGTTCATTACTCAAACCTGTTTTTCCATTTCCTGCCAATGTCTTTGGACACCCTCTGGTGGTAGTTAAGGTGAGAAGGCAAGGAGCTCGAGTAACCTAAATAGGGTCATAGGAAAGCATATAACACCTGTTACCAAAACTTAACTTTTATAAGTGCCTAAGCGGAAGCTCTTGATAAATATTAAGCTGACATTGACTTCACTCAGGATGCCTTGCGATGGACCGGAGAAAGGATGTACTCGCCGCAAAAACTACGACTGCTACTACTCTTGGTATGGAGAAAGACTTGCATTCGGATGTGCAGGCAACTGAATTGCCACAATGGATAGTATTTCTCAAGGGGCAGTATTTTTCATCATGCTCTTTTGTGCAGACGCCCGAAAGGAGAACAAAGACGAAAAGACTTAAAAAAATCAGATGTACAGATTTGAAAACAGACATCAGATAAAAAAAATAATTTATCCGCCTGAAAAAAAAAAATTCATAACCAGCAACCATCCCAGTCTAAATGCTTTCCCATACATTTCATTTCTTAAAATCTTTCATTCCGTACACTTTAATAATGCTCAATCAGATGAGTAAAAAAACAAAATATTTCTATAAATTTCTCAATTATCAATTAATGATAATTTTTGTGTCTGGGTCGTATTCTGTCGAAAATACGAATGTCAACCATAACAAATAGATTACGAACCGTATTAGAGAGTCGCACATATACTCAGAGATTGTATCAAAAACAAAAATCTGTTAATCAGTCTGATTTAACACTTCCTCTGAGCAGGTTTGATAACACATAAAACTTTCCATTATTCCAAAACAATGAGAATTTCGGAAACATTCTACTTGATGTTGTTATGCTTGCCGTTGTTATCCACTGGCCAACGCTGGTACGCCGGCCAAATTGATGATGGATACCACAATCAAGTGGTTAACGCACCGTCGCCTAACGAGATAATAAATCCCAACTTTTATAGGCCAACTCCTTGGGTATCACGTGAATCCAAAACAGAACCACTATCGGAAGTAGACAGCTCTTGTGTGAAAAATATTCTGCTAAAGGCAGCGGAAGAGGAAGCAGAAAATGCATGCCCAAATTGTTATCCCAGTGGCAATCGCTGGCATGGATCCGTAACTTATCCCAAAGATGTTTACTCGTTCTTTAACAAAGGTGATCGCAATATTAATCAGGGAGGTAAGAGTTTGGCAACGGAAAGAAAACCAACATTCAATCAATTGTCGGGAGAAGAAAGAAGCCATAATCTGGGCGAGCAGTATGTGCCTAGACAAGGCCTAGGCTCTATAAACCAACTAGGGAAGGTTACATCCATGCCGCACCAGCCGTTCTATCATTTGCCGGGAGTTAAACGACCGCACACAGTGGAAAGGCCATACACGCCTAGAAGCATTTCTTGATATGAGCATTGGTGCACTATGTAAAAAATAAAGTCACTTTTTAAACCGTTCATAACCAGACTCAGATTTCTTATTTGATTTTTACCAGTTCTGAAAGGTTGTGAGTTTTGGCCGATAAGAACATGATAAATGAAAATGATAGTTTCAACTGTTTAAATTTGGAAATCCTCCTGTGCTCAAGAAAATTATAGGCAACAGTGACTGCTTTGGCTATGATAATCTCTTCTTTCCTGGGATGGCTACACAAAACAAGCCTGGAAGACTGGAACAGGCATTGTTATCTATTAAGCGCAGCAAGTAGAAAATTATCGCCAGCGTTTCAGTTATGCGTGCTTCTTCTCCAATTCATCACACCAAGGTGTTGACGGTGTTTTGAAAGTCTGATCTTTCCAAGAGAGCTTTGTTCGCCCATTTTACGTCCCATCGGATTCGTTGATGTTTTTCGTACTGAAGCGTTTAGGCCCATCCGCACATCATAACCCAAACAACGCAATCACTGTATTTTGAGGCGCTTGATCACGTCAATGTTGGTATGCAGCTCTTGGCTCGTAGAACATCGATGCTCTCCATTCACGATGATGGGTGCTAATATTTTTTGGAGTATTTTTCATTTGAAAACTCCCGAATTTTTTCATAACCCAGTATTCTGTGCCCTACAATAAAACAGATAAGGTTGGTATTGGGGTAGCGACGTTTATTTTTGAGGGTACCGCTCACGTTAACTACAGCTTCCCTCATAATCATCGCAACAATATGCTGATAAGATGGATGTCTACCTATCTGAAGTCGTATTTCTTGTAAAGTTGCTTAATAAGATTTTTGATAATTATCTCCCAAAAAACGTATAATCTTGTAGCTTAATACAATTTTTGCCCTTTCGTTTTCTCGATGGCAACTTTATAATAGTGGACAGAAAGATGGTTAGCATCGATCCTTAATTTTTCTTCAATAATTTTCCGTAACCTGAATATCTATCTGTTCAGTGGTTGATTTATCAGTTTCCTGCTACCATTCGAAAATGTCGAATATGATGTCGAATATGATACGATGGGTAAAAGACTGATATCGCAACGGTTGTTATACAGAGTTTGGCGTCCTTTTTTGGGTACAATTATGACCGACCGTAGCGCAATTCATTCAAATACATAAATATGAATTTGGTAACCTCAATGTACCTGACGGACAATTCGAGTAGTTGTCCCTCTCAGAAAGTTTAGAATGGAATACGTTTAAAATCACTATAAATGGAAAGCTCTCTCCCATCCCAATCTTGTGTTCCAATAATATCTATATTTTACATAGTAAACTTAAATTCCAATCTTGTAGGAAGCATATCGTGGTTAGGATCAATTATCTGGCCTTTGCCATTGGTTATATATAGTTATTCCGGCTGACCATCAGCAGCTTCGTTACTTTTAAGCTCGTTACTGGGCAATCTATCCCATTGTTCATAATTCAAGTGATTTCTTCACTTGTACTGCTGTACCGTCGCATTGATTGTTTATCTTGGCTTTTGGTAGAGTTTTCTGGTTTCACATCTATATTTGTACATTTCTATATCCGCGCTTCTCTTCTCTCTTCTCTTCTATTTCCACAGCCATTTTGCTCTTTAAAAAGGTTGTAGGGCTATCTTCTCTTACAACCCGCGTTACAATTGGCAGTAGCATTGCCATCCATGTATGCCATGTATCCTTATTCCTAAATATGATGATTTCTTCAATGATACGATATATTCTTCAACGTATAGTGGCTTCTTTAGACGGGGTCCTTCATACACAAGTATGGTTTTTGCAGCAGTTGCCATCGTCGGCAACATCAGAATTAAGCGCGGTTTGTCGTAGTAATTGGGAACATTTTTTGGAGAAGGCTGTTATTTTGACTGTGACATGAAATTTAGGGATGTAAAGCTTTCTTTCTATCGAGTTATGTACACTTTCGCCTTGCTCAATTATGTGCGCAACTTGACTGAAACCAGATGATCATTCGGGTCTACGTTAGAATCAAATGAACATCCATGACGCTTGAAATATGCCGTTCATCAACTGCCACGTGATCAATCCGGTTCTAATGCGGTTCGTGATCAATTCCAGTTATGGGGGACTGCAGCAAACTCCAACCTTGAAATATTGCAACGCTTTCAATCCAAAGTTCTGCGAACCATTACCGGTGCACCCAGATACTTCTCGAACAAACAATTGCATAGAGAATTGAAAACACCCTTCATTAAGGAAGAAGTCCAAAAGTACTCCGCTAGATACATGAATTGTATTCAACAACATCCGAATCAGCTGGGGTCCAATCTGATGAACGAAACACCATTATTTACCAGACTAAGGAGGAGATCCACACTGGACCTGGCTACTCAGGACGAATATAGCAGTAGGGACACTCAAGAAAGTGTTCCCGAATAAAAATAACATTTTAGTATATAAGTAGTATGTAGGCCAATGTAAATATTACTGAATGTACAAGGACAGATTGTAATAAATACAGAATTTAAAAAAGAAACCCGGTTCTAGGTGTGTACGGTCAAAAGAGAGATGAGCTGCCCTATAGATATCCTTGTGTGGAATACCACACCATATGAGCATATGAGCGGTACAGTGCATTTAAAAGCGATCGAAAATTGGAGGAAGAACAATTGAAGTTAACATCCAGGAAGTGATGGAAAAGATGACTGAAAATCATCTTTAAAGTTTGAAACAGATTCCCACCGACCCTTCTGTGTCTCATGCATCAACTCATGCAATTTTACATAGTTGTTTGGGTATGAAACGCGTTGACGTCCGACTAATGCCCAAAGGACGAATTTTTATTTTCAAAATCCCATTTACGTAAAGGTCATTGCAGACTTGCTAGAACCAGTCAATTCCCAACCCACATTCATGAGACGCACTGTAGCTGGTGACGAGACATGGGTTAAAGAGTTTGGCATGCAAACTAATCAACAAGTTTCTATTTCGTCATCTGTCAAAGTAAAAAGTGTACAGTATACCCTGCCATTTTATCATGGAAAGACTAACAAACGAGCAACAATTGCAAATCGTTGAATTGTTTGATACGACCATTTTATGGTTGTCATAATTGACTTGCTGAATCAACAATTCGTGCTGTTATCTCCAAATTTCGCACCAAATTTACTTTGTTGGACATAAAACCATCGGCTCGCATGCGTAGAGTGCGTACCGAAGAAAATATTGCAGCCGTAGCGACCAGTGTTAATGACGACCGTGAAATGTTAATTCGTCGCCATTCTCAGCGATTGGGCATGTGCTACTCAGCCACAAGGAAATTTTTTTTTTTTGCCTCAATTGGCTGAGTTGAACGTGGTTGACGTGTGGTTTTATCAGAACGATGCAAGTGCTACACTGCTCGTGAAACAATGGATATCCCACGATTGGCCCTGTGAGTTGGCCCCCAAGACTTTGCGATTTAATGCCTTTTATGTCAAGTCGTTAATCTATTGAAGCCTTACAGGACAACACAACACGCGTTATTCGTGGAATACAGGCCGAAATGCTCGAAAAAGTGGCGAAAAATTGGACCTTCAGAATGGACATTTTGAGACGGATACGCGGACAATATTTACATGAAATTATCTTTGAAAATTAAATAGCAAAGACCAATTTATCGATTCAAATAAAAAATTTTAATATATGATGCAAATTTCAGTGTTTTATTTTTTATTTTTATTTTTAAAAGAAACTACGATTAAAAAATCACCCTTTATGAAGAATGTTACCTAAGCAATATGTGGCGTTTAAGAGTGGAAATTTGTCAAAAAATACTGGATTTGTGGAAGAGAAACTCATGGATTTTGAACCACAATGACTCACCATCTCACAAAGCTATCATTGTGAATGAATTTCTGGCCAAAATCTCAACAAATCTCATTGAAAAGCTGCCACATTCACTTGATATGGCTAAGGCTATCATTTTTTTCTCCCTTGAAAACTTCGAAGGGCCCGTTTTTAGTCGATAGGAGACAAAAGAGAGAGCTCATAGCGCGAATTGAAGTGTTTTCCAGAAAATGCTTTTGAAAATTTCAATTTTATTATCCACTAGCTGACCCGGCAAACGTTGTTTTGCCTACCTTCCATTATTTGATTCAATGTTAATGTGGTAAAAAAATTAATTGCAAAAATCTCATCTCCAACGCCATCTATCACTCCAAATAAAACCTTTTAAACCTTCCGGAATACTCTACCAATAATTTAAAACCAAAATAAGCCAAATCGGTCCAACCGTTCTCGAGCTTTAGCGAGACTAACGCACAGCAATTGATTTTTATATATATAGATTGACATAAGTGTTTTATTTCAGAAAGAGCCTACTTTGAAGACGATTCATTAAATTTGAATGAATAATAAATATTTCATACTTTATTGACGAATTCTTGGTACTTTTTTGACAGAATATAACAAGGATTTTTCGTTTTAATCGTCTACAGAAATGAAACAACGCAGAGATTTCAGCTCAAAGTTAAATTTAAATAGATTAAGAAACATCATAAGCTCACTCTAGCGGATCTTTTAATAATAGTTTCTGACAGTTCCTCTTAAATGTCTTTAGATGTACAAGATTTTTATAAATTTTCTAAAGTATAGCATTATAATCTTGTATCACATCCACTGTGCAAAATATTTAATAGAATTAAGCCGCGTTAATTCCGCAACATGACAGCGATTACATGTGATTGACATCAATGCAGCATTAAAATGTGAATCAAATGCATCTCAATAATCATCTCAATCTTTTTCCTCCATATGACTATGATAAGAACATACAATTGATTGACGACAATGTTATATTGAATGAAAATCAAACCTGTTTCAGTTGCAATAAATGTAAGCGGGCTGGCATCTGAGAACAATACAATCAGTTTCATTACAACCGCTTAGCAGAGCTTATTATTCATATTTCAGTCAGATTTTTTTATAATGAAAATTTTGCACATATTCTGTATGATTCTATGTCTGAAATTGATTTTGACCTTGGAACAGTACACCGATTATATAGATGACATTTCGCTTGAAGATGTGCGCACACGGCCGTCCGTAGAAATATGGCAGCCAAATTTTTATAAACCCGCCCCAAAGCCCACGCGAAAGCCTAAACTCAACGTCAAAACAACCACTGAAATGTGCATGAAGTTTTTACTTAAGAGGAAAGCAGCGGAAGAAGCGGAAAATCCTTCCAAGGATGTTAAGCCTAGCGGAAATCGCTGGCATGGACCAGTGACATATCGTAAGACTTCGTTCAGACATGGTGGCTCTGCGGGTCGTAGTACAAAGTTGAGGGATATAACACAAGTGGAGAGGAAACAACATAAATGCTACAAATGGATAAGGTAAAATCGCCAAATAGACTACACAAGAAATGTTTATAAAATGTATATACTTTTACAGTTCCAAGGACATTAAGAGCTATACATGGCCCGCTGTGCTTCAGTCGAATCCCTCGGACAACACCATACTTATCGAAATTTGCTGTCCCCAGTTTGGTCCCGTGCGCATCTGGGGTAACACTCTGTGTCGTCCCTATTGCCATTCCTGCCACAATGGTAATTGTGTGGCTCCCGATGTATGTGAGTGCCACGATGGTTTTGTACTATCGGATAACAAGGATTGTGTCTTCACATGCCCAATATCCTGCCTGAATGGCCATTGTAACCTTTTAAATCGCTCCTGTTTGTGTAACGCTGGCTTTAAACTCGACGAAACTGGACATTTTTGTCGTCCTGTTTGTAAATCCGGCTGTGGTACAAATCCTTTGCATAATTGTACATCACCTCAAGTTTGTGGCTGTGTTCGCGGTTATTCATTAACTGATAATGACTGTCAACCGATTGTGGGGGGTTAAAATAACGAATACATTCTGGCAAAAAAATAACCTTGAATTGGCGAATAAAACACAAAATATTTATCATCCATCGAGTTTGTTGTATCGGCCTCAAAGTACGATCCTTCCGAAATACTACGAATAATTCCATCACATTCCATTTTTCAAATGCATTTTTCAGAAAAAAACGTCAATCCTCGCCGCGTATTTTGTTTTATATTTCCGATCGAATGAAAACGGGTGACTCAAAATGGTAATATAAGTTTTGGAAAGAGGAAAATGTGAGCCGGAGCCATATCAAATAAAAGCGGTGGCTTTTCGATGGAATTTGCTGATTTTTTTGGTCAGAAATTTGATAGATTGAATTTGATTTGAGATGGTGTATTATATATGAGTTTTATTTCCACAAATCTGATCTTTTTCAGAGAATTTGCTTCCTCAAACGCCGCATAACGCCCACAAAATGTCCTTTACTTGGTATCTGACCTTCTGGCAGAAATTCCTAATACACAAAACCGCGATATTCAAAGAAAACAGTCAAGATTACCTTGATTTTGATCCAATTTGGTGTGGTTTTTTATTTCAACTCAATTGGAAGGTGAAATTCTGAATATTTTTCATTGATTTTTACGACAAACTCGTAAACTTATAACTCATCAATTGTTATAATGCATTTTAGGAATTCGAAGTCAGAATTGAATTGTTCTAGCATGTCTTGTGTCTTTAAGCTTTTAGAGAAAATTCAAGTCTTTCGGAACTAGTCGAGTGGCAATTCATTTCATACGCAAACAATCGTGTAAAGCAATACGAATTGATTAGTATTCTCTTAAACATCAATGAACGGAGCATCCAATCATGAAAATAACACAATTTTCGACCACCGCAGGACCCAATCGAAATCCTTCATAAGAAAAATATTTTAATCCGCAAAGTGGAAAACATCAATTTGAATAATCGCTATAATGCAAATATGGCTATAAAAGTGTAAAGTTGCACATGACTCATTTGAAATGTTTAACTGTTACGGGTAATAAACCACCGAAAATATAAAATATAAAATCGCGCAGATTTTTTTTTTTTTTTTTTTTTGATAGCATTTTGGTACAAATTCATCCTATTTACCTCGACAATAATGGCATTGTGTGCTTTCAGGCGTTAAATAAATTTTCCAATCAAACATTGGTGACATTTAGTTTGCTAGAAAAAAGAATTCACTCAACTCAAATACTCTTCGTAGACTCCAGTAAACCAAATGTCTCCAATTTTTTATGAAATGATTTATATTACGCCTGAAAGCACGCAATAGTTTTATTATAGCGGCCTTTGCCGTTGATTTCATATAGCTAATAAACGGCAAAGAGCATGGATTTAAACCGAAATGCTATCAAACTACTACTAGTCGAACATGTTATCTTTTAAAGCCCAAGAGAGGAATGGTTACTCCAGTATTTAATTGAACCTCTATTCATTACACACACAAACGAACTGCGACATTGGCGGCATATGATCTAATACATATCCCACAGACATACATTTATACAGATAAATTATTTGGATGGGAAAACTCTTCCGCCAGGGGAATACGTGAATAATCGAAAAATACGATACCGCTGCTTGCTACTCCCAAGCCATACCAACTAAGCTCAAAACGATACAAAATTTTGGCCAATTTAGATAATCTTTGCTCTCGAAGCAAATTGTTGCCTTTCATTTGTAAGAACGTGGATAAAAACATGAAATCAATAAGAACATGAAAAGAGAGATTGAGAACATAAAATGCGTTTCAGCTGGTCTTTGCCAGTTGGTGTGAAATGGTGGGATAATATGTAAGTGTGTTCGGAATTGCGGGTTAATACGTAACCTTGACATAATTTTTCAACATATTTGGAAATTCTCCTAACGAAGCCACATTTCTCAAAACCATTATTATTAGTTGGAAAAGGAAAAATTGGAAAATTGGAAAAATTTGATCACAAATTTGTAACCGCATAGAGCCTCAGAGCTCTCTGTAAACAACTGGCCGCAAGATTTTTAACCAAGGAGAAAGGTGAAATCTCCTGATATTACTTTCTCTATGCATATCCTTCGTCATTGGCTATGACTACTTCCCTAAACTTTCGAATTCCAAGTATTTTTGACTGCCATTTAAGCAAAATATCTGAAAAATGTCTGGATATTGACTGAGGTTGAGAATTTATTAACTTAAGGCGAACTCTAGATGACATCGATGAAAGGGAGCATTTATTATGTTACTATAAAGAAATATTTTCCTTTTTCAGAAGAATCAATTTTTTTTTTTTTTTTTTTTTTTTGGTTAGGCAATCTTGTTAGGTTTGAAGTTATAAAGCTATTCATACTTATTACTGATTCATTGGCGAACAAATTCATTTCAATAGTGCGAAAGAAAGCAGCACTTTGCTACAAGCCGCCATCTAGTGGAATCTTTTGATTTCAGTCATTACTTTTTCATGCGATTGATTGTTGAGGATGTGCTATAATTTGCGTTGCCACCCCAAAATTAAGTGGAAAGTTTACGCAGCACAGGACGTTTCAAAATGGACAGATAATATAAGAAGCATAATAGTGGGTACCAATTATGTACTGTATTAAAATAGTACAATGAATTGGGGTCAAATTGGTTCAAGTTGGTTTATAAGCGTCCGAAAATCCTGTGAAAAGTTTTTATATAGAGAAGCGTGTATGAAGAAATCATATTTCTTATAGAAAAGTATTACGGAAGAAGCTTTCCACGTAGAAGGCTGGCACTATCCCTGTAGAAAAGTTTATTGGGGAAATGTCTCTTGGCAGGCATTTGTCAAAAATAAAACTAAGTTTCAGAAAAGTACCTTCCTTTTCACATGTGTTTTCAAAGTGAGCATACTAATTTTATCATTCCGTTCGTAACAACTCATCTGAGAGTAAAGTAAAAAAAAGAAATCAGGTTAGGCCCGAAATTTAGAAAAAAAAAATTGTTTCAGAGTATACAGAAAAATCTACACCAAGTTAACTGTGAGATCAAGTAGATATTTCTAAATTGAAAATGTTGTTAACGCCGCGGTTACACTTTCAACTTTTGTTGCAGCGTCTTTTACATATACTACTTGTCAGAATTCGACAAAATCGACAGCTGTGACGTAGGCAACCCGCAACCGGTTGAACAACTTTATTTGTGAAGATGTCGTCGACAAGGAAAGTAATTAAAAAAGTAACATCGGCGTTAATTTTGGCAAGAATAAAAGAATTAATAGAGGATGAAAATAAACGCAAAGTGGTAAGAAGGTATTGGATAAAGCCATTATTGGTAAAAAGGTTTGTAAATTGGT